>JAXQQM020082049.1:85000-278050 GCA_034641835.2 Pinus albicaulis
TTTATCATTTTATCATTTTTATAATTCCAATTTAGTTGACGGTGGATGTTAATTCCGAGGAATTTGTATGAAATAAATCTCTCCAAGTAGTTATTATCATAAATTAAATTATCACATGTGATATATTTTGATTTAATTGTCATGACTTTAGTCTTGCTGGTATTGAAAATCATACCCATCTTTGAGAAAAAATATGAGAGGATTCTTGCCTTCTTGTTGAGATTTTCATGGATCCTTCCCAAAAGAAAAATATGGTGAGCATAAAGGAAAAGAGTTATGACCACAGTAGTAAGTGTTGGGTTATTACAATTTTAATTTTTCAAACATTATTTTAGTCTATCAATGTATATGCCAAAAAGGGGACGGTATAAGGGATACCCATTCTTGAATTCGATATTCCATTTAGTTTCTTTTTACCAACCCTTGGGGCCTTGAAGCTTTTAAATATATAATATCCAAAAATGGGAAAGACAGGGATATAGAACATATGTATAATTCCAACTACGATAAAATAAGAGTAAAACATATAAAACTGGAAAAATACTGGAATACATCACAACATCATACATATGAGTAGAAATAGCTAAGCCATATCATTATGTATTAAAAGAAAATGAATATACGTAGTGCTCGAGAAAGGGATGCACTCAATCCATCCAAATATGGTTGAAAGAACTCTACTTAAGGCTAGCACTTGAATGTAAAAATTGTTACCACTACTGGAAACTACTACTACTGGGAAGAAGATCTATGTGTGAGAAGCTACTGGAGTGCTCAAAAATATCTGGAATTTTAATCACATATTTTACTCAAAAAAACCCAAAAACACCCAGAAATAATTTTGCCAGATTTTGAGTTTGGAATTTCAGTTGTTTTTGGGTTGCACACTACACCCCTGTTGGCTAAGTTACACACTACATGGAGAAAACTACTAATATATGGCTGAAATAATGATCTATCAGTTGAAATATCACCCACTCAGATTAGTAGATGAAGGGTTGGTCCCTTCTCCTGATTCCCAAGCTCAAAACATGAGATCTAGCTCCTCCATTAAATATGTAGTTGTTGCATGCACAAATTTTAGGAAATACTGCATTGTCTAGGAGGGTGGATGATGTAGCCTATTGAAAGATAATAAAATTCTGATCCCAAGCTGCTGAAGTGATCCCCTGATTTAAGGATTAATCACTCACAGGATTCCAAGGTAAGTTGCTTAGAACTTCCTCTTACCTTCAAACCTTCACTGTAGAATTACACAATTCCTGCAGGAAATGTTGCTACATAGGAGAATATATGGATGACCTCATGCTAGATATGATAATGAAAATCATAAAAGACTGAAATGGATCAAAAATGTGAGGGGCTTATCCCTTCATAGGCTTCTCACCTAAAGTACTAAGAAAAACCTTCCAACTCTCAAACCCAAGTTCAAGAATGCATAATTCCTGTAGCTGGAAGTGCAGATGAGAGTGGCTAAATGTGGCACTAATTTTCATATCATGAATGTTTCCCAAGAGAGCCTTCCCATAGTAGACACTCGATGTCCCCCATGGGTAAGGGTGGGATTCTTACTCGAGAACTACTGGTGCTAAAAAAACACATCAGACTTAGCTAAATGGCTAAAGCATGCAAAGAAATGTCTTATGACACTCAACAATAAAAATCTAGACTCCCCTGTTTTGCTGCCCTCATCTTCCTTTTATGGGTGTGAGACTTCCCTACCCTTGGCCCAACTCATAACTTCCCTTCACATGTGGCCACTAGCCTCCATAAATACTGCGATGTCCTCCATGATCTCCATCACTGCTACAATTACTCTCCACTTTTTCTTCATTATTATGCTACTCCACTACTCAATTAACCCACATTCACACTATAGAAGTGGATTTTATTCATCTAATAGGTTTATGGGTCTCTCCACCTTTTTAGTTACTTAAATAAATAAGAAAATTAATAGCTCTAATGTTCCAATTAACTAATGGAAAATTTGGAATATTACAGTCCTCCCCGCCAAAACGTTGCTTTTCCTCAAGAAGCTACAAAAGTGGATGCTGCATAACTCCATCCCCCTCCCAAGAGGCATCATCATATGGAAGGTTTCTCCATCTTCTCCAATGTGTTATGAATGTGCAACTCCATAGCTGCCTCTCTAGAATGTCTAGAATGGCCTCCAACTATGTAGCTAGATGCCTCTTCTCATCAATGAGTCCCCAAGTGGAAACCACCTGTTGTCTAAGAGCCTCTTCTCTGCATGAGATATGTGAAGTGTAATGGTTCCCTCCCCAATTGGAATTTCCCAACTCATAAATTGTCTCTCCAACCCATGCTACAAGGAGTGGGTTGTGTCTCTCCATGCTCCAATCCCTAACCCTTGTGGCCTTTATTTCTATCAGAATCATCTTAACACCGTGCAAAGTAGGAAATAGGGACATACGAATTGACATGTGAAATTTCAAACCATACTCTCCAAATAGTAGCCACTACATCAATGCCTCTTGCTACCATACCACATCATCATCATGCCAAGTATGGTAGTCATACTCTCTCAAGAGAAGCCACCACAAAAATTCTTTTTGCTGCCACATCACATAATCATCATACCAAGTATGGTAGTCATACTCCCTCAAGAGAATCCAATGCAGTAAGGCCTCCTGCTTCCACAACACATAATAATGCCAAGTATAAAACAGTGACATCCTAATGGACAAGTGGAATGTCATATGGTGGAGATAATCTCCCAAGAGTAACTAGTGCAACCATGCCTCCACATGTTGCATCTCATCACTATTATGCATGGTAGGAAACAATGATATGCCAATGGACATATAAAATACAATTTCTCGTACATACGCTCCTAATAGTAGCCAACACATCCATTCCTCCTATTGTTGAATCACCTCAGTACACTGCAAGGCATGGGACATCACAATATGAAATGTTGGGTGGTAACCATACTCACCGAAGATCATCCAACATAGCCATGCTTCTTACTACCCAATATCATAGATCTGTAGGAAGGTATGAAATCTCCTACTCCTCATCTGGATCCATTCATCCCAATGTGGATGATGAATCATGCCAAGGTCATTCTTGGTCTCCTCCCATTGTATAATACTAACACCCTCCAACTGAATATTTTTTCACTCCATGAAATGTTGAAGTGCACCTCTATTGAGGTCTCTCCATGATATCCTCTCATCAATGGCCCATTGGAACCCATAAGGCTCCATACATGCTGTAGGTAGAGATCCCTCTTTGAGATGTGAGATGCTGATCAAGGAAACTTCATCTTGAAAATGGAAAGTTGTCTCCATCACAAGATGTCCACAATCTATCATATGTCCCTCTAGTGTTTCATGAGTGAAGCTACCTTCAGAATGCTCCAAGAATAATGGGGCCCTCTCATCATCTCTGCTACTAAGTTAAAATGCTGTAGATATGCATAGTGATACATGTGTTGTCTCATGACCACATACAATGCTAAATTCATAGTTTGTCACATTACTAAAAAGGAATGTTCTCCTCCCATATTTTGCAGCTCCACACTTCAACACAAAGTTTTGGGTGTAGCTCAACCATGAAAACTGGGATAGAAATACATCTTCTCCATGATCAAATCAAGGGTCCTCTGTGTAGTGATAATTTGCTGCTCCAAATCAGCAAGGTTCTCTAATCCTTGCTTATGCATTTACCCTGATCACATGGTCTCACAAATCTCAATTTTAGGTACTGAAATACAAGATGAAAGTATGTGCAAACCTTGGATAAGCTGAATCTCTATAAAATCTTGCACATCCATAAGAGTTCCTCCAATCAGTGCAACAATCCCTCCAAATGCTTGTAATGATGATGGCTACTCTTCTACAATTGTACTAGTGCAAATATATGTCTCCTCCTCATCATGCATCTCATGAATCATGCATGGGGATCCAAATGTCAAGAGCTCAGACCATCTTGCAAAGATACATGTGATCCTTCTCTTGATGTAAGTCCATTTGCAGCTAGTGGTGGTGTTAGAGGCTCCTCCTCTTGAGTGATAATGAGGACATATTCCTTTGGATATTCATGTACTATATCGTCAAATATGGGAGATATCACTATGTGATATGTCTCCAGATTATTTCTACCAAACTTATTCTTCAATATTTAAATGAAATCTGCATAAGAAGACACTCTCATGTGTGACAAGTGACTGAACCACCAATCTGTTGCTTCACCTCCTAGGTGCAGTGTTGAAAATTCCACAACCTCTCTTTTCAATATAGGATATTTCAAAAGGAATGTAGCCAATTCTTCCTTCCAAGCCCTTAATGTGCTTATGGAAGATCCATCAAATGTAGGCAAGAAGAATCTATGCCGTTTTCTTCTATTTGTTCTTTTGGATCTTCTTTCTTCTTTGAGTTGCAATAACTGTTGGAGAGAGAGACTCTCCTTCAAAGCTCTAGGATTTTATTTTTATTTAGAGATATATTTACTTAGGGTCTCACACACAAGTCTCCTTAATATTCAAACCAATCCTCTTTCTTATCAAAGAAAGTGGATCTAGTAGAATGATGTCAAGCTCTTCGCTTCTTTGGTTTCTTCTCATGGTGATAAGAAGTGTTGGGACCTTCCTCATCAATTATTCTTCTTGGATCCTTCCTTTTAATTTCTCTCTTCATTTCATTGACCTCCTCGGAGAGATATTGCAAAGATCTAAAGAGAAGAGTGGTAAAACTGCAATCCTCCTTCATGATAGATCTCTACTATCCTCCTTGATGCAAAAGATGAAGTGCCCACAAGTTGAGCCAAAGATCATGTTTAGATACCATTGTAATATCTGAAAATGGGAAGGAAAAGAATATAGAACATATGTATAACTCCAACTACGGAAAAATTAGAATAAAACATACAAAATTGGAAAAATGTCGGAATACATCACAACATCATACATATGAGCATAAAAAACTGAGCCATATTATTATGTATCAACAGAAAATGAATATACAAAGTGCTCCAGAAAGGGATGCACTCAAGCCATTCAAATATGGCTGAAACAACTCTACTGAAGACTAGCACTTGAAATTAAAAACTATTGCTCCCGTTGAAAACTAGTACTACTAGGAATAATATCTATGTGAGAGAGGCTACAAGAGTGATCCAAAATATATGGGATTTTAACTACAAATTATACTCGAAAAACCCAGAAAAACCTAGAAATGGTTTGGCCAGATTGTCAGTTTGAAATTTTGGCCCTTTTTGGGTTGCACACTACACCCCTGCTAGCTGAGTTACGCACTCCATGGAGAAAACTGCTGATATGGGGTTGAAATAATGATCTATCAGCTTCAATAGCACCCACTCATCTCACTAACTGAAGGGTTGATCCCTTATCCCGATTCCCAAGCTCAAAATTGAGATCTAACTCCTCCACCGAATATGAGCTGCTGCATGCATAGTTGTTGGGAAATACTGCATTGTCTAGGTGGGTTGATAATGTAGCCTACTGATAGATAATATAATATTGATCCCAGGATTCTGAAGTTATCCCAAGAGTGAAATATTAATTCCTCATAGGATTCCAAGATTAGTTGCTTGGAACTTCCTCTTCTCCTCAAACCCACACTATAGAATTACATTATTCATGTAGGAAATGTTGTTGCATAGGAGAATATATGGATTTATTGATGCCAAATATGACAATGAAACTCCCAGAAGAATGAAATGGATCCATAGTCTGAAGGGCTGATCCCTCCACAGGTTTCTCAGCTGAAGTATTGAGAACAACCTTCCAACTCTCAAACCCAAGTTCAGGAATGCATGATTCTTGTAGCTGGAAGTGTAAATGAGAGTTGCTGAATGTGGCACTAATTGTCAGATGATGAGTTCTTCCCAAGAAAACCTTTGCAGAGTAGGCACTCAAAGTCCCCCATGGGTAAGGGTGGCATCCCCACTCGGGAACACCTGGTCCTAAACAACAAAACAAACTTAGCTAAAAAAATGAAGTGTGAAAATAAATGTCTTACCACACTCAAGAATAAAAACACAGACTCACCTCATTTGTTACGTTCATCTTATTTTTATGGTTGTGAGCCTTCGCTAGGATTGGCCCACCTCATAATTGCACTGCACATGTGGCCACTAGCCTCCATAAAGACTGCTCTATCCTCGATGATCTCTATCGTTGCTGCAATTAATCTCCACTTTTTGATTATTATGTTTCTCCACTACTCCATAATGCTACTCCACTACTCAATTAACCAACATTCACAATATAGAAGTGGATTTTATTCATATATTGGGTTTATGGGTCGCTCCACCCTTTTATTTACTTAACTAAATAAGAAAAGTAAGAACTCTAATATTCCAATTAGCTGATGGAAAAATTGGAATACTAAAAAGTAACATTATCATAGAGACTAGTCATAACAACCCTCAAATTAATAAGGGACTTGTATATCATTTCACATATGTCATATATTTTCCCTAGGAATGGTGTTAAAATATTTTCTAAGTACTAGAAAACAACATAATAGATCCATTTTTTAATTGCTAGATTCCTCTATAATGATCCTAAGGGTAATAAAATATTCCAAATTTGAGTGATGCCTCCTAAACCTAACTTTCCCTTTAGCTCATTTAAAATGGATTTCAATCCAAAGGATAATCTTATTTTCCAAAATAAGTCAATACAACTTCGATAAAATGTAGCTAATCGTAAAGGCCCCCCAGCTAGATGGAATACTTTTATCCCCACTTTTAAAAATAAGCACACGAATTCTTTGTGTCCACCTATTAGAGAAGCCTTTATTCACTACCAAATTGAAGAGATTATGAAGATGAGGGATGAGAAAAGACCCTCCCATTTTAAAAATCCATCTTTGTAGTCTTCAGTATTCTCAGATTTCCCATTAGTGAGATTTTTAACCCCAATATCAACAATTTCCAAAGAAAATATATCCCATTATATGGGAGTGTTCAAAATGGTGCCCATGGAATCAAGTGATTCATAAAGTTTCTCAAGGTAGAAATTTAAGTTATTTAAGGGAATCAAATTGTTTTATTTTATTTTATGGAAATCACATTTTTTCCAAAACATTCTCAGATCAAATTTAGAAAGGAGTAATAGATGCTCTTCCTCCCTATTTATATAATATCTTTTATTCCTTTTCATGAGAGCTTGTACATAATTATTTTATCAAGTTTTATGGTTATGTTAGGAGCCCCCCTACTCTCTTTTATAGCAATTTCACAATCATTATTATACCAAGAGTTGGTGGTTCTATTATTCTTTTTACAGGATACCCTTAAAGAGAACTTGCTAATGATAGTGGAAAGAGTTGTAGTAAAATTATGATGAAGGTGGGAAATGTTATCATTACAAGTTACTAGGTTCCTTTGAGTCTCACATTTATTTTATGTGTGTCAAGTTTGCATGACAATGTTTAGAGTTAAGGTTGAAGGCATATGATCAAAATGAATATCATGGTAATTTAAGAGGTCAAAATTTACAATATGGTTAAAGACATGGATCTCAAATATTACATAATCCATGAAACTAATACCAAACCCATCATTGCAATTCATCTAGTTGGATTTTGGCCACTTATTAATGTTATTATAAACTATAGGATTATGGAATCTACATAACTTGATTAATTCAATACCAAAGGTCTTCATATTTCATTTTGAATCTACTATCTAAGCCAACATCCTCATCTAGCCAAAGAGGATTATGGTCAAATTCATTCATTATAAGAGTATATTGGTTGGTTGGAGCACAAGTATTGAAGTCTCCTAATTATAGGATATTATATTCATTCCATAGACTATGAATATCCAGTTCTAAGTTATTATAGGAGAAATTCTTATGAATCTTATTTTTATTATATAATAATATAATTAATTAATTATTTTTTTTAGTATGATTTTATTATTATTTAGTAATATAAGCATTTTTCAACAAAATTCAAATTTTTTTTTTAATAAAATTAATTTCTTCCAAAATAATAATTTATTTAATTGGCTAGAATTTTCATTATAAAATTGTATTTAGCTAGAAAAAAAATAAATTTTTTTTTCCAAGAAAGAAATCAACTTTCCTCTCTGAGGGCTACAGTGAGGTTTTTGGTAACAAGACATCCCACATGTATACCCACCTAAGGGTTCAAAAGGTTCAAAGCCAATACAACAATATTCATTGACACAAAGCGATTACAATGCTATTTATCAAGGAATCATAGCTCATCATGCTCATCATGTCACTAGCTAGGGTCTGAGCCTAAGTGGAGAAGATAATTACCATTCCACCCAACCACCAAGATAATCCCAATTGATAACAACAAAAATCATAAGAATATATCATTCATAAAAATACTTAAGATATAATTTTGGAACCAAAAAAAAAATATATATTATCTTAAAATAATTCAAATTATCTTTATTTCTGCCAAAACAATAATGTAAGTTTTCTTTATGTATATTCAATATTATAATTTTATATAATTACAAAAAAAATATTAAAATTATATATATATATATATATATATATCTGTGTGGGTGTGTGTGTGTCAACTTATATTTTCGATTGATCATCCAACATTTGTGAGTAGTAACAACCATAGATGCATGTTTTATTGTAGTAGTTAGCCACTTTGGAAATGGGAAAATGAGCATAAAATAAGGATTTAAAATGAAAATCTCTCTATATTATTCGAACCTTTGCATAGGGCCATGAAGAATAAGAACTAAAATGATATATCTTCCTATCTACAACATAAAAACAATGATGCTAGGTATTGGAAATAGATAGTAGAAACATTGAGAAATTTTTCTTATGAAGACCAAGGTGCCACGATCACCATAAGAATATCATGTAAATTTGGAGAGGTTGATCAAAGTTGGAGGAGTTTCTAGAGAAGTAGGATCGTTCCCTATGTGAAGGATGGTTTCAATAAGTCCTAGAAGCTTAGCCAAATCATAATGTTTCATAGAAACATCATGTTTCTTAGCTAAACTGGCATTGAGTTGCATACATATCTCTCTATAGGATTTATGGATTTCCACCATCACTTGGACAAAAATGGATTTTATGTGCCAGTGAAGCTTTATTGTACAAAGGTTTTGGTGTTTTCTACTGGAAGTATGTCCAAGTTCAGAGATCCACTCAATTGTATATTCAAAGATATTAGTCACTTGGTAAAATCATTATGGTCATTCATCGTTATTGTAGTGGATTGATCTAAATCCATTTGTACAAGGTTTAGCGTGACATCTTGAAATATCCTTATAGTAACGATATTGAGAAAAGACATTTCCAACACCACAATTCATAGAGCCCATGTAGCTCTTTATTGTTTCTCAAGGAATGTTGGGGGAAGGAAGTAGTGAAAAAAATAAAAAGGAGATGTGTTGCAATGGGAGAGGCATCAAAGGGAAAGTGCGGCAGAGTGAAGTTAGGTTCCAAAGGACAAAGATTTTAGGCGGGAAGGTCTTAGTGAGGAGAAAGAATGAATTCAGTGGAGGAGATGCGTAGTTCAATGTGAAGGTCATATAAAGGCTAGAATATATCATTGGGGAGGAGGAGGATGCCTTTCAGCTGAGTATAGTAAAAAATTGAAAAGGTACAATAAATTAAATAAAGAAACATAGTGGCACATACAGAGAGATAAGCTAAGAAAATCCACTGGAATTAATTTTATTTCCTCTGAAATAGTTGCATAACATTTGTACCTAGTGTTGGGATTCATATAGCCAATCAACTCCAAAGGAGGTGATGCCAACTAGCTCATTTGTGAAGGGTGGGTACTAGAGTATCCCACGTTGGAGGAGTCCAAGACCAAAATGGTCAATGAGTGCCAATATTTCCAGGTTTCACAACTAAGGGCTAAGGGGGATCCAAGATCTTGGACAACCAATTATGTAGGTGAGAACTCTACTCAAATATTCACATAAGGACTAGCCATAAGAGGAGTGACTCATGGAGGTAGACGGAGTGAAATTTTCATTTTATTTATAATAATTTTATTGTTTTCTACCTGGTGTAGAGTAGATAGTGACAACTTGTTCTTTTAATGCACTCAATGGGGTAAATATCACTAATTTGAAGCTCCGTGTGAAAAAAACCTCCCATACTAAGGGCTTTTGTGGCTTATGTCAGATGTGATCTTTGACTGATTTTTAGGGCTTATATGCTTATGGGTCACTAATACTCACACCATAGGTTAGTCATATGAGTCCTCTAAAACCTCACACAACTTAACATTAAAAAAATTATTATATTTTTTTCATTTCTTACGATTTTGAAAACATTATACAAATCCAAAAAATAATATAAAATTAAAAATTAAAAAAATTAACAAATTGTTGAGTTGGATTTCCATACAGAAGGTTATTAAAAAAGTTATATTAGTTAATATTTACTTAAAAAACCACCACAACTTATTTATTAGGGTAAATAATTACAATTGTTTTCCATCTTCCTAGGTACTTGTGGAATAATAAACATTTATAAAACTATATTTTCTAAACACTTGTATTGTTATATAAATGAAATGACTAGGAAAATATTAATGAGCATCAATTTACCATAAACATTAAAATTGTTTTCTTATTTTACAATATATTTCACATTGTCAAATTATCTACCATCCAAGTTATAAATATTGATCACTAAATTAAAATTTAACATGTTCTATTTCAAAATAATTTTTTGTTATCATTATATTAATGTCATTAATTACTTACTAGCTATTTATGACATTTCCTTTCCTTTGATTTACTTCTCACCAATTAATTTATTATTTTATTATTATTTCATTATCTAATTTATTTGAATTATCAACCATTAAATTTATTTAATTGTACTCCAATTTAAAAAAAAGAAAGAATCAAATTAGTGAAAACTTAGGAGTACATTCCCACATTTCATGAATAGTAAGCTTTGCAAACCACTGACCCTAATTATAGGGCCTTGGTGAAAGGAAATTTAAGAGAGAAATAACTAGCAACAATATCAAAAAACTTCAAATTTGGGTGTAGACTACCTGAGACAAATTTTCCTCTAACTGCATATTACTATAATATTTTTTTAATCCATATTTTTACAATTACAATAATTTCCCCAATTACTTAATAATTATTTATGACCTTTTCCTTTATATTATTAATTTCTAATATCTAATTTTAAATTTAATTATATGAATAAATGTTGAAAACCTTTTATAATTAATTGATTATTTTTTATTGAATTAGTAATCCACCCAAATTATTGCTCTCTTTCAAACTGAAGGTCCATGAACAAAAACAAAAAAAAATTCGTGTATAACAAAAATTTCATACATTATTTGGAAATGTGGTGAAGACCGAGGTTAAACGGAATCGAATTGACATTGTAAACCAAAATTATCATTAATGATTGAAATATCAGAATAGTGTTGTAAATTCCCATAAAAGATCCATACCAAGCTAACTAAATTAACAATGGTGATGGACAATTCTACTCAGACAGCAATTCTTAGGAGGTTTGCTCAGATTAAGTGAAATTGATGCAATTAAAAGATAGGAATTACTTTTATTTATAAAATAACTATTTGATTTTAAGGATTTAGTGAAGAGATGATTAGAGAATTTATTTACTTAAAGAAACGAGGAGAGAATCTCTCATCATACTTATAGATAATCTGTTTCGAAGTTGGATAAGACAGTGATAAGTCAAATTGATGCAAAAAGATAGGAATTAGTTTTATTTATAAATATCTATTTTGATTTTAAGGATTTAGTTAATGAAGAGATAATTTATTTAGTTAAGAAATGAAGAGGGAATTTCTCATCATACTTATAGATAATTTGTTTAGAAGTTGGATAAGACAGTGATGTAACAAATAACCAAAACTAAGGATCTATTTATATATTAGGAGAATTTCGAGGACTTTAATAGATTATAGGAATTAGATTAGGATCTCACAGCAATTTTGGTCTATATTTTTGGTTCAGATCTTCTAAACCTATGGGCATGTTAGAGAGTGGTGAGGGAATAGAAAAGCCCATGTTGTGCATCTGAGCAATTTCTGTATAATTTTTGTGAATGAAAACTGCAACATAGCGGTTATTCAATTTGTGTAGAAAAGGAAAACGGTTCTGCGTTACAATATTGAAATGGCTGCTTCTTCAGTGGTTATGACTATCATGGTAACATGTTTTACTTTTATAGCAGTGCTTTCTCAACCAGCAGATATCAAACATGAAGCCGCAACTGGTAAATTAATTTACTTAATAATTTCGTAGTTCCTCAATCCATGAATGATGAATATAATAATACTGAATATACTGATATCGATATTGCAGGTCAAGGTCAATCAATAGCTGAGCTTAGGAAGGTGCTGCATGACCACTTGAGATGGGAGAATACTGTGGTGAGTAGGGGAATAATGGAGCGCAAGGGAATAGAAGAAAGTAAATCTGCACTTGGCCCTGCTACGGTGGATTCCAAGTTAGTTATCCCTTGTGACGAATGCGCTTTGGATTGTAACCATCTACAATGTTGCAACCCTGCTGAATGTCCGCACTTTAGATTTTGTAAATGTTAAATAAATAAAGTAGGTTTGGAGAGCAGCAGTCCTAAGCAGTGTATTAAATAAAGTAGTCTCTGTGGTTCAATTTGGGCAGCACTATGTGTGTTTGGAAGTTGTTACGGAAGCAAATAAAATCATCATGGTTATAAGTGAGATTCCACCAAGTAACGTAGATTATTGAATATAAAATAAAATTGTTTAAATTTGTAAAAATACAAAACTGTGGGACTATCTGAAGAGGTTTGCATTGTTCTACTAACAAATTATACATAAATGTAGTCTTTCCGTGTTAGATTTCTGTTTGCAGTAGAAATGTAACAGGGTGGAGTATCTGAACGGGTTTGCTTCGCCATTACAACGAGTATTTTTCAAATCAATCAATTAAATGAAGTTATTTTTCAGACAATTTTTTAATTTAAAAATATTAAATTAATAAATGCATAAATGAGGTTGTTGATACTGAGGCTTCTTTGACATTATCAAAAAAATATTGGGTAGAAACTTGTAATTCGTACAACTCTTCACTTTGTACAAAATTAACTTAAAAATACACCAAAAATATTAAAAATAAAATAAAATAACTATCATTATGTGCTCTGATAATTTCTCAACTTTTGAGTTTATTCAAAAGCTGTCAAAACCCTTGGCCATTGATGAAATCCAAAATCCTGTGATAATTAGATTTCTGCACCACAACCTGCAAGAAAATTTCAGCGACTGCACCGCCTATCGAAATTTCTGCCAAGTTTCTTGGTGCGTGAAGGTCTTGTTGTAACTCTAGTGCAAATCCAAAGAGAAAGAAACATGGGTATAGAAATATTGCTCAAGGAACACTTGAAATCTTTTTGGATTCTTTAGTTGGATTCTTATCTTAGGAATCCAAATTGCAGATTTTTTCTTTTAAATATTTTGCTTTTATTTCGGGTTAAGTCGGTATAGTGTCCTATGTATGGGGGTAAAGTTTGCATGGTCTTTTCTTTATGGGTTAGAATTTTTTTGGAAGATATATATATATTTTTTAAACTTTTGTGTTTATTTTGGGTTAGGTCTCTATAGTCTGTTATATATGAGGTTAAGTTGGTGACCAGAGCCAAATGAAGATTTCTCTAATAAGTATAAGAAAAATCTTACTAGCAATTGCACCATCAGCAGATGTTGCAAAGGAAATGCAGTAAGATTTTTAAAGAGATCTAATAGTTTCTAAGCAAGATATGAGATCCAATAGTTTCTAAGCAAGATATCTCTAGGGATTTTGGTCAATTTTAGTAATGGCAGGAAAAGATTGTGCACTGTCCCAGTCGTAACCACTATAATTTTGTTTGTGGGGTATTGGTTAAATGGTGATGAGGCGGGCTATTATAGCACTCATCACAGGTTCAATTCCAATTTCCACACACTTCATTCATTTCCACGCATTTCACAAATATAGCACTTCATTCATTTCTACAAAATTGACAAATATAGTATGTACGTGAAAAGAATAAAGGATATATGACTTACTATAAATATCATTATATGTCTTTTTATAAATTTACTTGTAATAATTCAAAACAAAGGTTGTTGTGGTCCCAAAACCGAGATTATTCTAGTCCCAATTCACAAATATAGTATGTCTTAATGTACTTAGATTATATGTTGATATTTTTTATAGCCTGATGTTTATGTCTTAATGTACTTAGATTATATGTTTATGTTGTTTATAATGGAAGATTAAGGAAGTGCTCCAATTATTTCTCGAACTTTTATTTTTTCAAATAAAAATACAAAGAGTAGGTCAATATCAAGCCGTATTCATCATTGAACAAGGGGGAATCGAGATTTTTCTCATATCTCACAAACAAGGAAAGTATTGCTTCCCTGCGTAAGAGATCGAAATATTACATGATTACTGCAGCCAAACAAATGATATATGCTAATGGACGAAAAACTATCAACCTGGCTATTATGCTACATTTGAAACAACAGAAAAAAGTTTCTTGTTCACTGAGATCCAAGCTTCTGTGATTATACTAGATAATTACATCTAAATACTTTACATTCCTATCTAGCTAATTGAAAGAAAAAATTCTTGCTCAACTTTGAAAATCCATCTTGGATGTCAAGGGACTAGTTAGCTTAATTTCTTCAGTATGAAAGGCTGAGAATTATCCCAGACATAACTAGATTTTCAAAGGGTGATTCTAGACTTCCTCCCACAACAATGATTTAACAACATTTCAATCATTGTACAAGAGTTATTTAAAAATACCAACGGGCAAAGCCAAACCTCTGCATGGTTCAAAGCATGTATTTTGATTTCATCTTCAATACATCCACCCTTGCAACCCCTCATCAAATCCTTTTTGTCAGAGATGGAGAATTTCTTTTAGGATTTCTCATAGATGTGGCTATGCCCATTGCCTAGGGCTACAATGTGGTATAGATTAAAGCATGTGATTCCTAACAATTTAATCTATGGGGTGTGCAAGACATAGAGAGCTAAGGGCACGTAGACAAGAAAAGTAATCACTGATAGCAAGAAGTGCATCTTGGTAAGTTGTCAAAATCCTATGCACTTTCTGGAGTGTCTGTTCTCGCAAATTGTCAGCCGGTTAAATGTCAAATAATTTAATACAAGAGAATTTATTTAATCTTATGAAAACATATATCAAGTAAACAGTTACACAACACAACTCAAAATTTCAACACAACTCAAAATTTCAAAACCTGGTCAGAGTGAAGCAAAAAGAATGGAAGATAGTCTTTCACATAGAAAATTATAAGATTTGAACGAAGATGTTTGCGAAAGTACCTGTTGAACAAAACCTTCAAGGGTACCTATTTTTCCCATGGCCATTGTTGTTTGTCCCATATAGTTTGCTGCATTTCCAGAAGTGCCAGGGTGCCCAATGGATCCATAAGCAAGAGTTTTTGCTAGAGGTTGTTGCAGGGCATCCATCCCCTGTGATAAGGCATCTTCTGCCTGTTGTGATGAATGTTTGAAATTGTTAATGCCCATAAACTGGTGCTCTGTTAATGGTTCCAGATGAGTGACAAGTATCTGCATATACACAATGAAAATTGATTGGAGCAATTTAATATCCATCATACAACCTTTAGAAAGATTAATGGTCATAACTTATGTATCCTCTAATAAGATCGCTGATTCAGAAACTTCAAATATGGCTAGTATAAAAATGCAGGCAGGGAATGCATGTAAAAATTACCCATTATTTGTAAAAAAATTACCTTTAGTTTATAGTTTCGGAACATACCTTCAGAATATCAGAAGGACGGAATCCTCCCATCCACGTAAAGCATCTTTCTGCAGGCGTATTCCACATTCTTGAGTATGGCTGGTATACAAATGCAAGCAGAGAATGCATTAAAAAGCACTCATTAGTTGTAAACAAATTACCTTTAGTTTATAGTTTCGGAACATACCTTTAGAAAATCAGAAGGACAAAATCCTCCCATCCACATAAATCATCTTTCTGCAGGCATCTTCCACATGCTTAAGACCAGATGAAAAACATCAGCTTTTGTAGCTACACTCTTCAGAAAAAAAATTTCATCGTAATGTCCCATGACACCTTCAACTAGTACGCGCAACTCATTGTCCCCCACATGTGAGTTCACTGTTGACCTCAGATCATTTATTTTTCGATGATGCTCATCCAACCAATGAGCATACTCCATATCAAACGCTAGATCTCCAAAGGAGGTTGAAATAAATCATAATTTTAGTTGCACAAAATGTGTGATTATTATGTTATCAAAAGACATGGTATAATGCAAAAGAAAAAAATAACTTGTGTCTATCCATAAAAATAAAACATTCATTGAGGATGGAAAAAAAATTACAGCCACAACAGTACAATTTTTATGTCAGAATGTGCCAAACATAATATTTCCAGATACCCAAAACAATTAACAAATGCATGCTACAAAGACAAACAGAGTTGTCAATTGGGGTCTAGCCTGTGTGATTAATACAGTAAGTGGTTATCCTCTCCACCCCATTCAAATCCTTCTTGTGACATAGATCCATATTAACCCCAAATCCATTAGACCCTGAGAGAGATTTAAAAAGCATGGTAAACATATCTCACCCATGTTACAGATATAGGTGTAACATATCTTCCACCTCGACATGCATAAGTGACACATCTCCTTTGCCTAGCATATACATAGATGACACATCTCTTCCACCTAGGCTGTAAGATCACCTTGATTCTCTTGGTGCCACTACTTTTGGAAAATATTTGGAAATCCAACAGTAAACCAAGAATCAATACTATAGTTTAAGTTTGACAAATGGTCTATTTTATATTTGGCTAAATTATGGAGAGCATTGTAGTCAGATATTTTAACAATTATGTAGATATGGCTATTACATATTTTTTGGTCATGTGAAATAATCCCAAGAATATTCTGTTGCTAGAATTCAACAAATATTTCTAATGTTGCTAAGCAAGTAGAGAGTTCGATAGGACTATCTTCTTCCACCAAATATCTAGCAGCATGTCTACATTTCCAAAGGAAAAGGGGGTTTATGCTCAACTGTAAAACCTATAGCTCTAATGAGATAATGAATCAATAAAAGTAATTTCGACACAATATAAGACACAAGTGATTTTTTAACATTGATTAGCTCCTATTCATACAAATATATGCGACAATTTTGTTAACATTTTGAATGTGCCCTAAGAAACATTTTAATGCTAAAATAAGATAATCTGAAGATTAAATACATTAGACACTCACTTTTTTCTCAATCAACTTTTTCTTGCAACTTCATAATTATGAGCAAGCCTTCAAAGTGTCTGCATCCAAAAAAGAAATAAACAAGATCAAAATAAATAGTTATTTTCCAAATATTAGTTTATCTAATAGATGTGCAAAAGAAGTACAATAAATGAGATGGCATAGTCATGAACTTCTCATCCTCGTTTTTATCATTTGTTCTATCAGAAGAGTCACCCCCATGTCTAACAAGGTCCATCTGAATACACAATTAAAACCAAAAGAGAAAGAAAATACAAATTAAAGTATATTAGAATTTATCTGATAAGATAAAATAAATTTAAAAATATTATAGGAAAAAATATAACAGAAAGAAACTGACTAAACCCTGAAATAGTCCATATAATAGCAATTGAAATGTAGCTTGAGAATATCTAGAACTTTTGAGCATGTACACTGTACATCTCAACTTAGAGCCAAAGGCGATTGTGAAGGTCAGGCATAACTTCCTAGCTAACTCATGTAAGAGCAAGATAGTATTTGGGCTACATTGTACATAAGTATGTACAAAAATTAAGGTATAACTTCCTATACTATCTCAACTATACCATACAAGAGTGTATAAAAAATTAATATGTAACTTTCTACCTAGCTCCGATAAGACCATAGCCTTGGCCCTTACTAAATTTCTACCTAGATCATATAAGACCAAAGCCTAAATAAGGAAGGCATGAGCTTATATTTTAGAGATTACTTGATTGAGTCATGAGAATTTTAGAATGGGGCATTGTTCTTGAGTTAGTTGACATACCTTTGACCTGGTACCACTGATAATATTTTTCAGAATAGTCAGTGTCTCTGAATGTCGAATTGGGTCAAAAATTGAAGGAAAATAATTTAGTTGCAACTAGTGGTATGATCATAAAATGGAACTCATTAGAAAAATGCAATCTCTCAACAACCATTATGTATAAAATCGTCCTCAGTTTCCCATTTCAAAAAGAAAAAAAGGAAAATCAATAGACAAAAATGAGATTTCCATTGAATCTTAGCACTCCAAAAAATGGGTGCTAGTGGTTGCTTTTATAAGGATTTAGTACTAGTAGTTTCCTTAAATCATCCTCTATATGCGGGGTTTTAGAATCTAAACGCAAAAATTTATCTCTAGATTAGGGTACTAAAAGTAAATCGATATTTAAGTTGCACAAAGGTGTTATGTAAACCAAACCACATGTGAGAAATACAAAAGAGAGTAGATCAATGATACTAGCAAGGAAGTAATTAAGATACCTCCTCATCTTTGTGCATGAAATTCATAAAACCATCATGATGATTGTTATGGTGGGAACACTTTAGTGAATTCATAGGAAGTTGCAAGTAATTCGGCCCAAGCCTATGACTCTACGCGTTAGAGTATGAGAAAACTCAAGTTTGGAACATTTTATCATTGGTGTAGTAGATTTCGGGTACAATAAATCCAGGGAAAAATGGCAACTGTTCTTTTTCATTGACAAATTTATCAAATTTTCTATTCAAAACCATCCTTCAAACAAGCTGCACAAGGAAAGGATCCAATTTTCAACCATGGTTCAATGCAAAAAGTTTGAAACTTAAAATCATATAAATTTGAATTAGTACCAGAACTTGAAAATTGTGGAGCAAGAAGAATTTATATTACAGATTATATGAATGATAGTTTCAGTCATAATTATTTTATATATACTTTACCTGCAAAGGTAATAGATTCTCTGGCCAGATTTTAGTATCGTCAAGAGGATCAAATTCAAGCCTATATTCACGAGTAGGATCCATAGTTTGAATGCATAGTTTCCATTTAGGATAGTCACCAGAATCTATGGCATCATATAAATATTTGGTAGCATGACTGTAATTGGTACCTCCAACAATTACATCCTACTCATCAAGAAAAAACTTGAGTCCACAAGTAGGCTTCCAATGAAACTTGCAGTAGGTTTCTTTACCTTCTCTGTTAATAAACTGCAGAGAAGATAAAAAATAATTCAAGTAATCGAAACAATTATGATAAGCTTTTCAAGCATGGTTCACTTGACCACAAATAAGGAAACTTGAAGTACCCAAATCCAAGGGTTTAAAAGAAATAGTCAAAGAGTGGATATGAAATGAAACCATAGGGAGATTTTATAAAATTTTTAGAGATGGTTTCAAAACCTGGGTAAATCCCCATCGCATCCAATCTGACCATCTCCTGGGCATATCACTAGTCCATTTTCATATATGATAAACACGTACTAGGATTACTATCATATTGTAAACATATACATAATAAATAAAACTATCGTATGACACAAAACCTGAAACAGGTAACTGAAAATACTGGGCTATGCTAGTGTGTATTGAATCAATGACCTTGAGACTCGATGATTACCATTTTATGCAATAGGCAAGCTCAGTCTGTTTAGTAATGAAAAAAAATAGTAGTAGGACTCTGTTTAACTTATGAAATTGATTTGAGCCTGTGCATCTTAGAGCTCAAAGAAATTTTGGTGTTGAATGCTACTTATTAGGTGTGGCTTGCAATGCCAACATTGATCGATAATTCCTATCCACTTACAAGTTTACTTGTAGTAATCTGGCTTCATGAGTATCATGAATTCAATGATAGAAAGAATTCCAAAGTGCAACTGGGAGGCTTGCACTAGAATAACCAATAACATATATTTAACACACTAACATATTTACCACAGAATTGAGAATCCATGTATCCCATTCATGAAAGAATTTCTTGCATTAACAACTAAATATTGGTGTATATGAGTCTAAAAATGTATAGAGAACACCCTGAGAGATTGTGCCTTACCTTGAAAGTGTGAATTCCAAAACCTTCAATATTTCTAAAGTTAGATGGGATTCCCAGTTCATCAAACAGAAATGTGAACATATGAAATTTCTCTTGTACATGGGAAAAGAAATCCATGATACAGCATGCCTACTGAATATGGGTTTCTGGATTGGGCTTCAGAGCATGACTGACATCTAGGAAATGGATAGCCAGGAACAAAAGTTTAAAAAGTGAAGAGTTAATAAGTTTTGAAAAGTACTATGTTTCAGTTTTACATATAATTCAAAATGGGAGGAGCAAATTTCACTTTATGGTCCCAATAAATAAACAAACCTTTATACCATAATGAATAAAAAACACTGGGATGTTGTTGCCAACAAGGTCAAATTTCCCTTATCTCATGTAACACTTCACTGCAAAGCCTCTAGGATTCCTTAAACTCTCCAGGCTCCTGAGTTCATGTATAACAGTAGAGAAGAGGACTACCACAGGGGTCTGAACTACAGGTGCCCTCAAAAAGTCAGAAGTTTTACATATACTTCAAAATGGGTGGAACGGATTTCAGTGTATGGTCCCAATAAACAAACCTTTATACCATCACGAATAAAAAACACTGGATGTTGTTGCCAACAAGGAAAAAGTTCCTTTCTCTTGTGTAAAACTTCACTGCAAAGCCTCTAGGATCCCTGAAAGTCTTCGAGCTCCTACGTTCATGTATAACAGTAGAGAAGTGGACTATCACAATGGTCTAAATTCCAGGTGCCCTAAAAAATCAGCACATGTGAAACCACACCACATTCAAGAGTCGCTGCAGAAGCACCTGCTACGATCCATCTTGCAAGCGTGTCATAGTGGAGGGAATTCTAAATGGCGGAGCAAATCTAAACGAAGAAGAAGAAGCCCTAGGAACCCTCCAGTAACTAATGACCTATCATATCTACATTTTAAACTAAATATTTGCAACTACCTTTGCCTTTTCATCCAACGGATGATTATGTTTTAATCGTCTAACATATAATCTAATGGTTTGAGGTTATGACATGATGCACATAAGAGAGTTGTTTTCAAATAGTGACGCTTTATGGGTGGAAGGTTAGCAGATGCTGGATTCCTGCACTTCACTCTTAGTCGATCTTGATTCCTCTTGCCTGGTGTGCTCCTTTTATTTTTCTTATTTGGTTTTGATTAGGTTTTTGTTTTGTTTTTATTTTATTATATTATATATATATATATATATATATATATATATATATATATATATATATATATTATTTATTTTTATTTTTATTATTTATTTATTTATTTATATTTATATTTTTGTTTTATTTATATTTTTTGATTTATTTATTTATTATATTTTATTTTTATTTTTAGTATTATTGATTTATTTATTTTATTTATTTATTTATTTATTTAATTTTTTTTAATATTTTTATTTATTTTTTATATTTTATATTTTATATTTTTTAAATCTTACCTCTTTAGTAATATTAAATTATTTGATTCATTATTATTATTATTATTATTATTATTATTTATTTATTTCATTTGATTTTATATTTTATTTATATAGAATTTATAATAAAAATATAATCAAAATTAAAATAAATAAATAATAATAATAATAATAATGTTTTTCATATTCTAGTCAAACTAGCCGTTTTTCCAATGGCTAGTTGGAGCAGTCCTAATCTACTTAAGCTGGTTTCTTGATCATATTTCTCATCTTGTCCTGATGATGAACCACACTGGCTGGTTATTTACACATATTTTATAGATCATAGAAGCCAAATTCCTCATATTATTTTTTTATTAATTTTTGTTTTTCAAACAAATTATATTGCTAATTATTTTGAAGAAAGAAATTTCTAGAATTTCTCAAGAAAAATTTGTTTCTGATATTTAAAAAAGCTCATAAAATCCAAAACTTTATAATTTCTCATAATTAAATATATCCATAATTTGAAAATAATTAAATATATCCATAATTTTAAAATATGACATGCTCCTATACCACAAAGCCTTTTTTTGGTTTAGCATTTAATCTAAATTGTATTTCTGTTTCCCTGAAATTTTAATAAAATAAACTTTTACGGATTTGGAACTTAGTTTAGATTTTAGTTTAGCATCAAATTTAATTGTGTTTTATTTAATTGAAATTTTAATAAAATCAAATAGTTATCATCACTTTCATCCCGTGTCCAAAATTTCAGGAATTTCTATTATTTTCTTTCAAATTTTATCAACCTTATTATGCTTACACTATATTTTCATCCCATAAAACTTGTCCATGTTAACTGCAATCCTTTACATGAAAATTCACCGTATGGTTAAATTTGATTCTAAATCTGGCACAACTGTTCAATCCATTGAATACTCCATGCACTGTAATTATGGTTAAGCCTTTCACAAATTCTCTCCCCCTTTCTCATAGAGTTTTCAAGCATTTTTTCTTTCTGTCCTTTCTGTTTGCGAGCTCTTTTGGGGCTATTTAATTTTTCAGTCTGGTTTTAGGTGATGTTTAAACTTTGGATTTTTGTTTCTTTTATGTCAAATTCATATTGCTATTAGTATGTTAGTTGCTTTACCTTTCAATTTATGAAAAACTTTTTCGACAGATTTTTGTAAAGATATTTATATTTATTAATAACAAAAAATTATATATATATATATATATCAAATTAGTAAATGTATTAATGATGTGTCTGACATTTCCAGAATTAATAATATTGACGTTCTTTTAATAAATACAAAATATCAAACCCATCTGCCACATTACAGTAACATATCAATTTGGTTTTTTATATAATTTGTACAAATTATCTTGTATCAATTTTTCATTTAGATTTTTAAGTATGTTAGATAGTTTTATTAATTGGCTAATTAAAATGATAATTACTTAACTTACATATAAAAATGAATTGAATCTAATCACTACCAAACACATACTTATAGTTGTTTTTTTCCAAAGTATAATTTAAATAACAAACATTTATAGCTATCCAATTCTCAAATATAATTTAATAACCAACACCACTATTAAATATTTTCTGCTGTGTTTTTATTTAGTGTTAGTAAATTATTTAATTATTTTGCTTATTTAGTGAGAATTTTACAGTATAATATCTAAATTTAAAATATGTTTTTATTACTGGAATTGTTTTTGTAAAATATTTGAATTTTGTATAATACAATTATGGATGAGGTTTTAATTATTTAAAATATATATTTTTTAATTATATATATATATATATATATATATATATTAAATAATGGAATTTTGAATTTGGTATATTCCACGATTTTTATCATTTCAAAATCTTTTCAATTTTTTTTATAAAATTACTTTAAAAATATATCCAGGAAAAATTAATTATGTAATCTGATAATTTCTGATATTTTGGCATTTTGGGTTTATTCATCACCTTTCCAAACCCTATGTCACTGATGAATTCCAAAAACCTAGGATACTTAAATTTATGCCACTGCAACCTGCACGAAAATTTCCGCCATTACAACCTGCACCAAAATCCTTGCCACTGCAACATGTATCAAAAATTCTGTCATAGGGGCGTTTTTAGATTTTTTCACCCTCTGGTGAGGTGTTGTAATTTTAATACAAATCCAAAAGGAAAGAAATATGGGTATGTAAATATTGGTTACAGAAGATACATTACAAAACAATATTTAAAGTCTTGTAATTTTAGAATGTCTTTTGCCTTAAAAATGTAATATAATTAAGATTATATATATAGAAATGAGAAATTGATATTGCATATGTATAGTATTAATGAGTAATAGTATTAGCTCATAGTAAAGTATAAATAATATATATGATAAAATAAAGTGAGCATTCATAATTAAATGTCTAATCAATTATAAAATATTAAACTAGATCTTAGAGTTTGATTTCAAAAGTTTTTTTGATTTTTTACTTTTATTTTGAAATTAAGTATGTATGATTTTATTTTTATACATTTGAAACTTAGTTTAGCATTGAGAATTTAATTTGAGTTATATTTTTATTTAATTGAAATTCTCAACATTTTGTCAACCTTATACTCCCTTGGACTGTATTTTTCATCCCAGAAAATCAGCTCTATCAACCACTGGGACTGTAATCTATTACAAGCAGATTCCAGTATGACTATATTTGATTCTGAATCTGGCAGAACGGTTCAATCGATTGAAAACCCGTGCACTACTTGGTAGCATCCATTTTTCTGTGAAGGACCTGGAAGCCATGAACAGAACCATGTCGGTCTTGTTTCTCATGTGCTTTAAAATTTGTATGACTTGTTTTTTTTATGTGTAGTAAAATTTGTAGTTAAAGTTTTTGTAGTGATTTTTTTTTGTTTAATTTTTATAAAATATGTACGAATTTATTGAAATCACAAGTTTGATGAGAAACCTCTGCACTCTTATGACTTGCTTTTTTATGTGTAATAAAATTTGTAGTTAAAGTTTTTGTAGTGATTTTTTTTGGTTTAATTTTTATAAAATATGTACTAATTTATTGAAATCACAAGTTTGATGAGAAATATCTGCACAAATCAAATGCCTTAAAGATTTTTCAGAGTGCTGAATCAGCATATACAGTCACAAACCAATTTAAATAACACAAATCAAGATTTCATCTCAAAATTTTCTTCGAGATTCAAATACAAAAATCTGAAAAATTAAACTAAAAACAACTCCAATTTGCAAATTTGTATAGAAAAAAAAGATAGTTACTGGAATCCCAATTTGTGCAGGGAGAGAGAAACTGACTCGAAACTTGATTTAACCTTGAGAATATATATGCTGGAGATTAATACCAGATTCCGTTTCTAATATGGGAAATGACCATCATGGGAAAGTAAATAAAATTACTGGCTTGCTTTAAATATATGCGATTATTCTGTTTCATTAAACCTCATTGGAATAAGGTTAATTAAGAATGGTGATTCTCACCCACACGTGCATGTGAAACTTTTAGTCTTTGTGAGTATCAAAGATTTGGTTATCATGTTTTAAGAAGATCAAACTAATTTTTATTTATTTATCCTGTATTAAACGTTTATATGTAATCACTTTGATTAAAGTTAATGTAATTGGCTTGTAACTAAAACTTAATACTCAATTTTTGTTTAATGATGAATTCCGAAGCAACAAAGTTTATGAGAAAATATTCATTATAACGTTGTGTAAAATTAGGTATTTAACCTTTAGGTAAGAGGTTAATTTAAGCTGACAATTAATCTATCTCATATTCTACAAGTTATATTATATTTAATTTGATTGCCTTCTCTCACTATTCTAATTTCGTAACAACATAGTCTTAACTGGAGACCTAAAAGTTTCTACAAAAATGGATCTAAAAGTCTCTATAAAAATGTAAAGAAAAAGTGTATCAATCGAATGTAAAATGGATAACTTAAATTTAAAAAATATTGACTCAAAACTTCTCCAACTAGTATAATCAATATTTGTTCTTGTCATAAAGATCTTTCCATTGGACTAATTATTATTAGTTTCGACAATCCACTCAAAAAAGTAAATCAATTTTTTAAATTAGTATTTGTAAAAAACTTCTCCAACTAGTATAATCAATATTTGCTCTTCTGATTAAAATCCTTCTATAGGACTAATTACTCTTAGTTCCTACGAGTACTAATTATTATTAGTCCCTACCACCCATTGAAAAATTAAACAAAACTTTTAACCTAGTAAAACATTTATTCATGAGATATCAAATGATATAAGACTTTTCTATAACCAATGATAACCTTTGAAATTTTATTTGGCCTAATAAAAATTCAAGGAACAAGTTTATTCCTCCGAGCTTTATTTGGCCTCCTATAAATGTAAGAAATAGTTTTCCTTTAAAAACTTAAGAAATCAATCATATATTTATATTGCATGGACTACCATTGAACTATTTCTATTTCCAATTAAGATTTAATGCATTGACATTTTATGTCAATACACATTTTATCAAAGTTGAATTTGTTTAGACATTACTCTCTTGTATAATGAGGTGTCTTCCCTACGTGAAAACAATTTTCCCCTTATGTTGTATCTTAAGAAACAATCCCTTGGATGTGGTAAGGAATTAGTGCTCAAGACATTTTTATATATAATATATGTCACAAAAATATGATATCAGATTGTCTCTGCTTAACCACCTTCAGAAGTTAATTATTTAAACCCTCAAGAATATGATATAATAAATGCTTCACAATGCCACTAGCTGCTGATATTAGTTGAAGTGAAAGGAAGAAAGTGAAGGAAGCTCAAATTGATATGGTGATAAATAATATCTATCACTTTAAACTTTAGAAGAATTTCATGTGAGTGAAATAGTTAAAGTGAAGGAGCGCCCATTAATGATATTTAACTCTTAATTACATATCTAAAAAGAGACCTGCAATTACATTACTTCATTTTATTCATAGAAAGAAAAGACAAAATGGAAAATGGAAAATATATCACTAACAACAGATGCAAGAATCTTGATCTTCATTCATTAATCATCACAAAATTGAGTACAAAATTTGTGGTAGTCCAAAGGTCCAAAAGTCAGACCCTTTTCCTTTCTTCACTTTCTCTTTAAATATAATGTAAAGAAATTTCTAACTACTGAAACTAATATTAACTACTCAAACTACTTGAAATTGCTTAAACTACCTATTACAAAATATCTCATTACAATTGAACTCTCTTAATAAAGATAAAGTAAAATTAAAATTCTAATCTATCTATTGAATATGACTTTGCTCTACTTTTGCTACATTTCACTAGAAAATTTGGCCCAATTTCCGATGGCTGCTTCATCGCTACTCTGACACATAGTCTTCGCAAGAGCGATATTCCATGGCCGGATAAAACGTGGTTAGCCATTACGTCACAAATCTAACGCTTTGCCAAAGTGTCGCAATACTGACACCTCTTCCGATGTTTCCAAACAACCGTCTCTTTTCCGACGTTTTCTAAACCGTCGCTCTTCCAACGTTTGCAAATTGTCGCAATTATGACAATATATGGTCTGAGGTTTTGACCGTCACTCTTCCAACGTTTGTAAACTGTCACTCTTTCGACGTTTGTAAACTGTCGCACTTACGACATTTGTAAACTGTCGGTCTTCCCACGTTTGTAAACTGTCACAATTACGACGATATGTGGTCTGACGTTTTGAACTTCGCTCTTCCGATGTTTATTAAAGTGTCGCAATACCGACGCTTTTAAAAAGTGTCAAAATACCGATGCTTTGCCGAAGTGTCGCAATATTGACACTTTGCAAAAGTGTCGGAAGACCGACGCCAGGAAGAAGTGTCGTAATACTGACGAACAATTAATTTTTTTCTTAAAAATGGAACGTCGCAAGACTGACACTTATAAGGTGTCACAAGACTGACACTTATAAGGCGTTGCAAGACCAACGCTTATAAGGCGTCGTAAGACCAACGCTTATAAAGCATTGGTATACCGACGGTGGGTTAAATTTATTTATTTTTAAATGAAAATTTACCAAGCTGGTGATGTCTATGAATATGGAATCTTTGTTATCTCAAAGAAAGGTTCATGTTTTTCATCAAAATCAATTTTGAATGCTTCAGTTTCTTTTCGAGAAAATTTAAGTGACAATGAGTCGAAGCACACAAAAACTATAAATACACCAAGTCCATCTACCTGATGGGCTTGTATGGCTTGTCACTATACCTTTTATGCTATGAGGTATGAGGTGATATAACATCAAGGAGTTGCGGTAAGATGTGTTTGTTAAGTTTGAGAGGAAATAGGGGATACTGGTAATATATGTCAAAATTCCATTCACTGTGGATGCATTGTTGTTATGTATTCATTGACATATCTTAATTGTTGTGAGTTTTAAATTTATAAATTATTTTAGGAAGAGTAACAATCACACCCCAACATTGAACCGAGAAGGGAGGAATCACTTGGAAGTTGAATCATGGCCATAACACCATTTGATGTTATATGTGTGTTATGTGACACCTTTGTGGAGGAGATAGTCAATATTTTCTAGAATGATAATTAATGGGTTTGCATTTTGTAATATTTTTGTGGGTTACATGTAAATGACGCACAAAAATATGGCTTAGTATTTGGAAAGACTTCAATATGTATGTGGGACCTCTAGTTTCACAAGGAAATATTCCTATCCACTCTTGGGATGGTATAATAATAACCTCTGTATCAAACAATTAAGTTTCAAATAATAGTTTGGCAGCCAAACGGGTAACAATCGAAGCCAAGTTAAATGAAAGAAAATCCATAACCTGTTGCTCAAAAGTTTGTGAATTTCACAGAAAATAAGGTGTCTTTGGTCATTCAGTTTGTTCCTCTTATTGCACCTCATCGATAGACCATCCACTAATATCACAAAGATATTATATTCAGTAAACATCTATGCAATCAGAGACTTCCCAATTCTTAAATCCTCCTCTCTCATTTGGAAATAGCATGATATGTGATGTAAACCAAGTTCTTTCACCTGCTCTTTTTGTTGGGAAACTTAGTGGAAGAAAAAAAAAACAATAGAAGGGCTTTCATATGGTTACACGAAACCCTTATATTTATGGAGCAATCCAAGTGCAGTTAAATAGCCAGGTCATAACAATTTTATCTATCCATCACATACACAAGATAGCTAAAATGAAACTTCCAACAACTCTTTGTTTTGCATATATAATTGAAGCTTTTGGGGAAACCTTGTTATTGGTACCCCATCTTGTGCATATACTACTCGAATTGATGCACAAGATTTGTTAAGCTCCAATTGTAATGGTTGAAGATGTACATTTGGGTCTCATACCACTTTTAAATTCTACCATAGTGCATACATGAGGCAATGTTAAGCTATTAGTACATCTCATTTGTTGGGGTTAATTAGTATATAAGACTTTTATAAATGAATATCAGTTGGTCATGATAATGGGGTACCCTGCTTACCCACATTTTCCAACTCACATGCATATAAAAATGCATGTCCAAATTCTTTCCAACACTAACTATGATCTGGGCAATTATAAAATTATACAGAAGCTTTCTGTCTACAAGTATGGTGGTTATAAAACCCCAATTACAAACCTAGATTTCAGTCATATCAAGTTAACTCACTCTTAGACTTTATATCTCAAATCTTTGATTTGAGATCTATATTCAACTCCTTATAGTTATAAAATAAAAACCCAATGCCCAACCATACACAGAGATTATCTTTGAAATCAATGGTTAAATCGTATGGTAAAACCCATGCTATTAAAATCAAATCGCATTTGATTATGCATACTTCAAGTTAAGAAACTTCCCGCTCTCCATTCTCTTGTGGAACTTTGAATGCATACACTTCCCATAGCTTACCATTAGTATTAAAGTTCGATGTGATTTAATAAATAGCCAATGCACATTGGAATGTCAACGACTATTAAAGATCTTCGACCTTAGCTAAAACATAGCTCGGACTTGGCTTAAAAGCCAAACAAAAATATAAATAAATGTTCTGTCCCACGTTAACTTACCAGCATATTCATCGACCATCCAACAGTCGATAATCCCTCACATTTATCCTCGATGATCCAACGATCATCGCATCACATGCATCTAGGCCCCAATTCTAACGTACCTTTGTTATCATTCATGCAACTCCCCGATGCGCTGATCGTTGGATCCTTTGCCCTTCAGATTGAACGTGAATCATGTTTTTTTCCCCACTGAGTTTTAACGTTAAAAAAAAATGCGAAACTCATGGTATTGAAATACCACCACCCTGTGATGTGTCAAATGCTCAGCGCTATCACGTTTTTTTTTTCCAATTCCACTTACCGGTCTTGGAGCTACGCAAATACCACCGATATGAGATATCAAAACTATCCTTGCAGATCCTCGTTCATGGTTCTGTTTATTCTGCTCAACATTCCACTGAATCCTTAGTTAAAGACTGCTTTAATTTTCTTTATATGCTTCTCGTTCCCTTCAGATTTTAAAACCCTCTGAATTCATACTGCGCAGTCTTAATTTAGACTCTCATTCAACTGATTGTTATTGGACCTAGGTCACTTAAATTGCTACGCGAAACCCATTGAAATTTTCCATGTCGCTTTTCAAAATTAACCTATGCCATAAAACCACGGATTTTTCTGTTGCTCACTGGTTCTTAGCTTGTCTTTTGCCTATGCCATAACCCCTTTGAAGTCTTAAAACTCCTAGGCCTATAAAACTACATGGAATTTGTTTTAGCCTAATGCCCCTATGTCAAGTCCCTTGCTTGAATAAACCTGAAAAAAACGAGAACTCTATCCAGTGTATTCTCCAACTCCTCCTCTGAAGTACCTTTGTTACCAGATTGAATTTTCTCATCAAGAAATTTGGCAATAAGTTCTGCTAGTCGGTTCTGCAGACAAAGGCCATAATTCAGATATATGCAAAAACAATATATCTAATATTATCAATGCAATTGTCTACCTAAAAACATTCTTTCATTACTTACGTTTAGTTGTTTTGTCATTAATCCTTTCAAACTTTTTGTTTCACTTAATTTGATAATCAAGAGCACAAATTCAATGAACAATCTGTATAAACAGAAAGAAAATGAAAGAGAAAGAAAATTAGCATAAACATATAGTAACTAACCTGTATAATTAAATATGTATAAACAAAATAAAATGAGCATAAACATATAGTAACTAACCTGCTTTATATTTATCAGATGCTCAAAGGCATCCTTGATAGTATTAGAAAAGGCCTCATTCTTCAAAAAACTTTCTTCCCATATTGTATCAAGTTGTGCTTTGAAGTCTAGAAGTGATGATACCATGTCCTTGTCTTCCATTTCATCCAATACAATGCCTTGCCAAGTAGCTTTAATGTATGCACTGAGAGCCAGCCGAAGCAGCTCAAGTGCACTCACCCTTTTAAAAAGAGAGTACATGCGCTAAAGGTTTGGAATGCGATTGGCATCCATGAGAAAATTAAATCCCTAGGGAAATCATGATTTGGCTACCCTATTAAATACATATGAACCAACATATTTCTAAATTTAGAGAGGGGATTTGACTCCATTAGTAATAAAGACTGGGCTTCTATATTGATTTCTTTCCACATATAAGAGACCATACTGATTAATTACATAGAACATCCAATCAACAAAAAAATATTGGAATTTGAATAATTAACATGAATGAATATCAGATAACTCAATGGAAAGATCTGCATTCCCAATCTCCATCAAATTTTCCAAAAAATACATGTGATTTGAATGGTAAGGGTATTTCCGTCATCATTGTCTCTTTAGGTGAGACATTCCCCAACATGCAAATTGTATTCAACACCTTCATACCTCTACTTATGGACATACTCCCTTTATAAATGAAAACTCTTTAATTTTCCCAGAATGAAAAATAAGAACAAAATCTCAACTAAGCGGTTTACACCAATCATGCAACCATTTTCAAGAACTTGTTTGATTTTTTCTGGAAACCCGTGAAATGAAATGGAGTAGCAAAATTCAGTTTTCTATAAACACAGTACACATGAAAATAGAAACACTGAGGTGCACCCACTTTGATCAAAATAATATTATACATATTTTTTGGTGCATCAATAGAATAACACAACTCTCACATAGTACATAAAGCTTCCATAGAAAATGTTACCACATAACCATGACACACTGTGGCATGAAAAAATACATTTTCTATTTCCATTTCAAGTGCATTTAGCTTTGTAAAGACTTCGACCCGAAAAGGGTCACCATCAGAACAATGCCTACAGGAAAATTACATAGATATGGTAAGCAATGCATAGTTTTGTTTCACTGCTCCAGTGAATAAATATGTGAATTTGATCAATAATGGAAGAATTAATCTGTGAATATGTGTGAATATATAAGGATGTCAAAGAAATGAAGGCCAAAATAGGGGACATGGAGCTAAATTCCAAAGAATTTTTTGAATTTTCAAAAGCTGCAGGTCAAGAATAGGGTAAAAGACTCATTGATAAGCTTCAATAAGGATCCAAGAACTATAATACAAAGAAAGGGAAAATGATAGGGTTATATTTTATCAACAATAACATGATTGATTTGGAAAGCTAGAGAAGATTTTCGATATTCTGTGTCAGTTTTGTGCCAAATAAGATTCCTTTATTGACCTTATTCTTAAGTCCTAGGACGAACATATTTATGGTTGGTTTGCATATGAGAATCTAAGGAACCTCTTGCTTCTTCCCTACAGTTATATCCCTTCCTAGATGTCATTCTTGCTTGTGTAAGTAATTCTAGCTAAGTAAGTAATTTTTACTTGTGTAAGTAATTCTTAATGTATGAATGCTAGATGTTGTAATAAATAGACTTGAAGATCATATTCTTTGTACTAGACATCATTGAAAGACATTATTGGAATCCAAATCAATACTCTTGATAGATTCTCTTTCCTTTTACAAGTAAGTTATCCTCTATGCTCTATGTCTGTAATCCAAAAGTCTATATCCTAATTTGAGACTATGGTCTGAAGAATCTTTCCAAAAAATTTGTAGGTTGAATCCTAAAGGAATCTAGGAACAAGACTGAAAGAATAAATCCTACATCTCTTTGAAGCTAATCTCTCAACTAAGTTACAGAAACAAGCACTTATGATGACACCAAACAGTTACGTGTGACTATACATGACATTCGATATAATATTATTTGTGATTTATGAAAGAAGATGAAAGAATATCCAATGAATTTTGAAACCTCTTAACCATATATTGTAACTCGCTCTTGCTTAAGGTTGAAGGTCAAGTTTATTATAATCATATTTTTAGCATAGTCTCGAATTCATGGGCAGGATCGAATTCATGTATTAAAAACTCTGTGTAAAAGGATTTTAATTTGTGAATTCTCATTTCACAAAGGTGGTACAAATATGATATAAAGTTACCGAGAGTTTAATGATAATTCAAGTTCATCGAAATCATGGAAAGGATTTTGTATAGAAGGATAATGATTTTGAGAACCTCCAATTGGGGTTTCTACAAACTTGGCAATTTAATAGTTGCTATAGGTGGTCGAAAGAAAATAAGGTGTAGAGTTATTGTCTAAAACCTGGTTGATAAGGAATTAAATCTCGGGAGTCAATTTCAGCGTTGAAGAAGTGGAACCTTGAGAAAGAGGGAGTTGGAACCATGAAGGTGGTTTTCTCCACCCAAACTGGTGGTCTCACGTTACTCTCAAGTGGTAAGTGGAATTTACCTTTTCGAACGCAATATGGGTCTCTGCATGACACGTGGTAGAAGGCAGTATTATAAAACCGGGTTTAGCGCGTAAATTAGGAGGATTAAACCTCGTGCATGTTAGTGCGCGATGATCTTTGGATCATCCAAAAACAATGCGACAACTCATCAACCGTTGGATGTGAAAGGTATGTTAGTTGCTGGGGCCAAACCTCTAATAGAGGTTGATGATTGATACTTTAATAAAAGTTGGAGTTTACATGAATTTCCATAGCCGAAGGTTCATGCACAGATGTGCATTGGTTTAATTTAATCAAGATCTAACCTTTGATTAGTTAAAGAAAAATGGATATATGCGATCAGGTTTCATAAGAGGAGCATTTTCAAACAATAAGTTCTTGAGACTTATAATAATTCTATCATAATGGTATTATGATAGAATCCTAATTCAGAGGAATTAGAACAATCTTATTGAGGAAGGATGATGTTGTGATATGTGGTTAATATATGGAGGTAACTTCATGAAATTAAAAATCTAGGTTTTAAAAACCTTGATGTAAAAAGTAAAGAATCTCCAATTGAAGTTTAAATTTGCAATAGCTTCCGCATGAAAGAAGAGAAATCTGGGTTGTTGAAATGTGTGGTTTTACCATCATAAGAGAATTTAATTTAATATCTCAAATCTCAGATTTGAGATATTAAAGCTTCCAGACATATTTAAATTTTTTTGCCCATTTATTGTAACTTGCTCTTGCTTAAGGTTGAAGGTCAAGTTTATGATAATCATCTTTACAAAAGGATAAATATTTTATGGGAAAATGAAGGTATAAAATGAATCAGAATAGAATTTGGAAGAGTACCATATATAAGTGACATGGTATCTGAAGTATCAAAGATCATATGACAATAAATTTGTTGAAGCATCTAATCTCAAAAGATTGGGATAATTGTTTACAATAGGAAAACAAAAGAAGCATTCACGATAGATATGAACCTATGACTTCCTTCGAAGCATCTGAAACTCTTATGGAATTATAATATACTGAATTTTTCTGACACTCTAACATACAAGTTTATTGGTCTTTGGACGCTTTGTTAAAAATATTTAAAAAAAAATCAAATATACCCTCGAAGGAGCAAAGTTTTGTTTATCGCCATTGCATGATCACAATCTTGAAGAGGAATCTACAAGCATTTAAGTAATCAGCTTGAAGGTATGAGATGTTTATCATACATTTTATTATTCAATATCAATGAGAAAATAATAGCCTATGAGGGGGAAAGACTCTTAAAACAATGTTTGTTCAAGGTATTTGACGAGTTTTTAAGTTGGTAAAAGAAGTTGCATTTGTGGGTCTTACAAATTCATGAAAAGAGGCATAGTGAAACTTGAAAGTGGAGGGGTCTTAACATTCCTCAATGTCAAAATTTTGTTATGGAAATGGAAAATGTATAGATATCCAGCCTAGTACAAGTCTTTTATGAACCATGGATGCATGTACAAAGAGCAATTGAAGAAGCATCTCTGATTTGTAATAATGATCTCAGGTTTCAATATGAAGATGAGATAAAGAAAATGAATAAAAATTCTGATATGAAAGTTGTATAAAATACTTGGAAAAGAAACATACAAGAAAACATCAATATGGACAAAAAACCTACTTAAGAACAATAATATACAACGATGTCAAAGAAATGAAGGCCAAAACAGGGGACATGGAGCCAAATTCCAAAGAATTTTTTTAATTTTTAGAAGCTGCAAGTCAAGAACAGGGTAAAAGACTCATTGATAAGCTTCAAGAAGGATCCAGGAACTATAATACAAAGCAACGAAAAAGGATAGGGTTATAGTTTATCCAAAATACCATGATTGATTTGGGGAGCTAGAGAAGATTTTTGACATTCTGTCTCAGTTTTGTGCCAAATAAGGTTCCTTTATTGACCTTATTCTTATGTCCTGGGACAAACATATTTATGGTTGGTTTTCATATGAGAAGCTAAGAAAACTCTTGCTTCTTCCTTACAGTTATATCCCTTCCTAGATGTCATTCTTACCTATGTAACTAATTCTAGCTAAGTAAGTAATTCTTACCTGTGTAAGTAATTCTTAATGTATGAATGCTAGCTATTGTAACAAATAGACTTGAAGATCATCTTCTTTGTAGCAGCCATCATTGAAAGACATTATTGGAAGCCAAATCAATACTCTTGATAGATTCTCTTTCCTTTTACAAGTAATTTATCCTCTATGCTCTATGTCTGCAATCCAAAAGTCTATATCTGAATTTGAGACTATGGTTTGAAGCATCTTTCCAAAAGTTCTGTAGGTTGAATCCTAAAGGAATCTAGGACCAACACTGAAAGAATAAATCCTACATCTATTTGAAGCTAATATCTCGACCAAGTTACAGAAACAAGCACTTATGATGACACCAAACAGTTACATGTGACTATACATGACATTCGATATAATATTTTTTGTGATTTATGGAAGAAGATGAAAGAATATCAAATGAAGTTTGAAACCTCTTAACCATCTATTATAAGTTGCTCTTGCTTAAGGTTGAAGGTCAAGTTTATGATAATCATCTTTAAAAAAGAATAAATATTTTATGGGCAAATGAAGGTAGAAAATGAAGTGGAACAGAATTTGGAAGAGTACCGTATATATGTGACATGTGATCTGAAGTATCAAATATCATATGACAATAAATTTGTTGAAGCATCTAATCTCAAAATATTGGGAGAATTTTTTACAATAGAAAAACGCAAAAAGCATTCACTGAAGATCTTAACCTATGACTTCTTTGGTGGCGTCTGAATCTTTTATGGCATTATCGTATACTGAATTTTTATGACACTCTAACATAGAAGTTTTGAAATCTTTGTGGCATTATGCCTATGTGGTAGTTGAGTTCTATGAAATATCTCTCTCTTTATATGATTCTTTGTGGCCTGATTCATTGTGCTAAAATGAGTGTCAAAAGGTACATAATGATGCAAATTTTAGAGACACCTTTTCAATAACACAAAAGTAGCCCTCGCGCAAGTAAAACCCTATTATTTGAAGATACACGAAGAATGAGGTATTTTGCAGAGGTTTGAGGTATAATCTTTCTCCAATTTTTATAACCCTGAATTCGTACTCAATGCATCACCATCTTAGATCTAGTTCTAGACCAAGAAATAGAACTAGTTCTAGTTCTCCGAGAGTTTGCTTTTACTCTTTACATTATGAATCCAGAGTAGGAACACTAGTCATAGGGTTAGAAAAAATGTTATCCAAGGAACCAAGCTCTGCCAAAATAAATTGTGGCTCAAACAGGTAGCGTGCATCATTATAGTATCATTACAAAAACTTCCGAACATCCAAGGCTACAGAGCCAAATGATGTATCGTGAGGGATTAGAAATTTCCAAACAAAACCAGACTAAATCACTGTTAAAATTGTGAAAAACGATATGGACACAACCATATTAAAACAGAGAAAACAATATATGCTTATAGGACATGATAAGTAGTTAGCATCACCACCCAGAAAGTCACAAAACGCTAGGAAAAAAAAAAAAAAAGAGTTGTACCAATGATTCCCAAAAAGAACAGGAAAACAGTATGTGAGGTTAATGGCCATAAGAGACAGACCCTATTCAGGAAAAATGAACAGCACCAGTTGCCCCTTGCCCATCCAACCTGTGAAGCTAATAGTGCATGATACCGAAACTACTATTTAGGCCTCTCTTTGAAAATCTGTCAGCAACGGTATTTCTTTCTTTGTAAACATGTCGAAAGGTGATTTCCATAAATGAGTTCTTTAGCAATTCAATCCTCTCCATAGTTCCCAGCTTACTGCCTCTATACATCGTATTTTTACTCGTATTTCCAATTGATTTTCAATATAAGAATGTGTATTTAGTATTTACTATTAACTAAAACTCTGACAGTTTGTGTTCCCATTAGATATTCCTTCTAAAAGGCACTCAGGAGTCAGCAACATGCGAACATACATAATTTTCAAACACAAAATTGAAAAATAAAAGAAGTTTCAGTTTGAGGTTAACATACAAGATAATTTTATTAATGTCCAAAATATGACCAAAAAAGTAGGTAAAAGGGACTAATATAGCACATCTAGTTCAGGTAAAAAGTAGAAGTGTAAAAGCATCTCCTCGAACAATGTTGAAGGCATAAAAATATTAAGGTCTACAAGCAAACAAGAAACTAATTACTAAATGTCTAGTTATGAGAGAGTGTAAGAGAAGAGAATGTGCACGGACAATAAGGATGATTGAGACTAGAAATCTAAGTGCTCAGTAAAATAGAGAGGATGGGGAGGATGTCAAGGCCTACTGTAGGGACAAACAAGGAGGCTCAGATATGGGCTTGCCCTCAGCTTCATCAACCACTGTGAATGGACTGATCCATTGGTGGATGATATCCTATAGGGAGTGACCAATGCTCAAAGGCACCTGGCATATATCATTGGTGGTAACACAAAATGGAGGAAGTCCATTTCTTCTAACATTCAAGGTCGTGGTCATATGGGGTAAAAAACCTTATGGATGTGTATCTATAAACAAACACTATAAGATCCAACAGTAAGCAAAATTGGTTGAACATCCACCCAAGGCATGGTTCTGATGGGGAAGGCATTGATCATTGGTTCAAATAAAATTAACTGACTCAGAATAGCTGCCCTCTATCCAGATCTATCGAGGAAGGAGAGGGGATTACACAAGGATTTCCTTTCAAAACAAAAATCCATTGCTACTGTAACTCTATAGTACCACAATCAACACTTTGCAGTAGTTAACCATGTGCTAATCTATAATTCTAAACTCGAACACATATGCATGAAAGAAAATATGAAGTTGTGTCATATTTCATGAGTGAACGTCAAAGAGTTTGGAAGATTCAAAGGGATGACCCTTGCATAAATCTAGCACACCTCAGGATGAGGCCCTAGCATTCTCGCTGTAAGAGGAGGGTCCTGAAGCGAAACGTAGAGTCTTGAAGGGTGCACTGTGGGACAAGCTATGTTGTAGAGGCCAGAGTGAAGTAATCATACATGCACTAAACTCAAATACATGAGTCACCAAGAAGTGCAGCATGCCAAAGGAGTTGTCCATAATGCAGAACTAAATGGTGATCCTGCACAAGATGCTAGCAAGATCTAGAGGATCTAATTTTTAGCATTCTAGAACATGATCTGATTTTTAACATTTTAGATCATTGTATTATATAGTGTAGCTAAGACATTAAAAGTATCAAATTTCTATGTGATTATAGATTGCATGGTTAATTATATTATCTGGTTTCTCAAACTTAGTTACGATTGAAACTTTGGGACTAAAATGAATACAATGTTTCCAAGACCATAAATTAGCCTTATAAATAATTTAGTTTCTACCAGAGGTATATTTTTTCCAAGAACAAAAGAGATTATAAATATGGTTGTAGAGGGCTTGGTTAGCTTATAAGATCAATTTTACTATATGCATCAGTACCAAGGCCCAAGAGGAAGAGTAGGAGGCTGCCATAGCCCCAATGTCATTGAAATTTCAAGACTAGGCAAGGTCTCGAATTGTTCCTCAACAGAAAAGCATCTCTAACCATTCCATTCTACTCACCAAGGAATATCATGGCTAGGAGGAGAAGTCCAAGTCTAAACCTTATTCCTTGGGGAAAAGTAGGTCCATGTTATGTCTGCTCATTTTTATTTACAAATATAAACGTGCTACTATCCCGTAGCAAGGCCATTATAGGTACCTACAAGCCACAATAAGGCCACAACTGTCTCCAATGAGAACACATAAAGAACAAGGCTTATAGGTCGGAGGAAGGGTGGATTTGAGCAGGGATAGGTGCCCTAACCAGGGTCGAGTTCTTCAAAAAATAAAAATCACATTTTAAGGAATTGGAAGAGAAGTTTCTGGAGAACAGATGTAGGATTGGGTTTGAGACTTGTGATAACATTATGTGCTTGATGGTGTGAGGGTCACCTTTGTATAAAAGACCAAAAAGGGAGGTTGATACAACAATAGTTAGAGGGATTGTTTGGAGGGTCATTAGGCATAGTGTAGGAGTGTTCCTTAGCAAGTAGCTCCTAGAATTGAATGTGCAGTAGCATAGGGGGTGTCTCCATAAGGAAGGTAAAAGTTCAAATTTCTGGTTGGTCCATAAGTGCAGTAGGGATAGTTGATGATCAACCTCACCCTAGGGTAGTGTTTTCTTCCTTTAAGTGGAAAAAAAATAGAAGCATCCTGTGGGAGAAGTTGATATAATCATGAAGCAATGGGATAAGGGCTAGAGGAGTGCCCTAACTAGTCTTCTAGAAGCGCATCACCAACCTGAGATTGACAAATTTACATGATGTAACCTATGAAATCGTAAATGGAGAAATAATAGTAACAATAAAGTAACCTATGTAACAATAAATTTGGATTCATCCTAGGAGTGGTAAATGGAGGAATCATAGTGAACAATAGGAAACATGCAGAGTTTCTTCCAATCAAATAGATGAAAAAACACATACAAAGAACCTAGATAATAATCATGAACAAGCTTAATATTGAATTATGAACTATAAAGGAACTTACAAAATGTGACATTACGAACCTAGTCAAGCGCACAAGCAAAAATATCCTCGACATGACCCTGGTTGACAATTTGTATTGCTCATGATGCAATAGGATTTGTACCTGCACTGCCAAGTCAATCAAAATCCATCATTATCTATACAATAAATACAAGTAACTGATGTAGTATTTTTTACTCTATGATGCATTCTTATGATAATATTAGAACATATGTTGAAAATTTGAAAACATACCTGAAAAAGCTCCTCTTCGTTTCAAGAAAAATTTATTGGAGTCGCATGAACTTGGAACAAGCCTCCCATGATCTGAAAGAGTAGCAACTAAGTCAACAATGACTTTTTGTTGCTACGTTGGATCGAGTGAGGTTTTATCCCAGATTAAATCGCTCCAATAAATGATTCTCTACTAAATCGGGCCAACCACATGAAGGTGGCAGCTCTTATGCCCCCCCCCCCCCCCTTCACATCACTCTCAACTTTCCAATACCCAATCTATATTTCATTTTTTTCTTTCATGAGCATAAAAAAAAATATTCAATAACTAATAAAAAAAATGCAACAAAAAGTACACAAGGAAACATTGAAATTAGTGCTTGACATAAAAATAGTATGATAAATGAGTTTTTTATATAAAGTAAAAAACGTTCCAAGTATGGTAATGTTTGTCTTGTAATAATACAATATTTTACATTATCGAATTTTCTTTTTCTTCTTCCTATTTCTAAAGCTCCTAATTACATCATCAATATCATCATGCTCTGCTCCTGTTTCGTGCCTTTCTCGCACTGCTGACCTAGTTACGTACTCACAATGTCTGCTCTCATCCAGTGACGGGGCATCACCTACAAAAACAGATAATATTAAATTTTAATTGTCAGTTTTTAAATATCATTGAACTAGTTCAGTAATATTAATAAAAAAATTTGCAATGAGATTATTTACCTGGTGCATTAGTTGTCGTGGTTGGGACTATTGCCCTGTCTTCCTCTCTGTGGTAAGATCCTCAAGGGAAACATCCTCTGTCATTTAAAAAAAAATGTTATAAGGATAACCATCAAGGTATAATTAGAAAAAATTATAAGTGGAAATTAATTACCATCACGACCTTCAGTGATAGTAGCATTGTTGGTTTGGTTCCCACTACAATGATCAGGTTGCACATGAGGAACATCTTCATCTAGCTCTACAACTGGGTTATCTGCCTCGTCGGCAGTGCTGCTACCTTGATTTAAAGAAAGTTGTTAGAAATTAAATTTATGGATGAAAAAAAACATATTGAAAGGTTAACATTTTACGTTATGTGGCATTCTGGATCTTGTGACCTGCCCCAAGCTTCTACGATTTTCACCTACGGCTTGATAGCCGAAATGGAAAGCAATATTTTTATCTTCCACTATGGTTTCTGTTTCGAAGTCATCACCCTACATTACATATGATTTTGTATTTTTAATGTTATTTGATAGGATTACAAAAATGTTGGAAGGCGATACAATTAATTATAAGATGTTTAGCTACTTACAATTTCTGCGGCTCAATTTCAAGTAGCCGCCTCGCCTAGCTTTATGATGGCTCCTTTTTCAATCATAGCTCTAGTTTCTCGGTATCTCGTGAGTTCTTAATATCAAAATTATTAGATATGATCGTAGAAAACTTTTTTTAGGATTACTAGAGAAAATTGTGCTATTGAATTAAAGTTGTAATTTATTCAAGGGTCGAGTTCAGTATTTTTCCTCCTTTCTCTGCGCTTCCGCCATGCATGAGTTTTCCACTACTTCTTGGGATATGAGAGACGCTCATATCTAGGGTTGGGCCTCACTGGGCGCTCCTATAGTGTCTCATATTTCAAATATTTTTCCCATGTTACAGCTACTCAGCCAAATGCCCACCCCAAAAGGGGCTTCAGATAACGAGAAGTTCTTCCCGCTGAGCCCTGGGAATTCCACATTGTGTGTATGGTTGAGCTGTACTACCAACGCATGGCCTTCCAAAACCTCAGAGAGAACTCATTGTTTCCTACATAGAAAAATATATTATCATTAATTTAAAAATAAAATCATGATAAAATATGTTTTTATATAGAGTACTATTAAAATATTAAACTTTACTCGGAGTCAGACAAGGGCGAGAGAATTATCGCTTCACAATACAGTAAAGATAATATCTTGTAGGGATTCAGCATTATGCGTCTCCAGTGAAACGCATTACCGTAGTTAACATATCAAATTAATATTTTTGTCCCATCCGGCTCAGCAAATCGTCGGGGGCGGGGTGTGTTTCTTCATCGCACCTGTGCAGTAGAGGCGATGAAGAGGGTTGCTAGGCACTTCTGCTCTGTGTCCCACTCAATTCAATCATCGGTTCGCCGGAGCGTCAAATAATGCTACATACAAAAGAACTTTTTATTGTTTTAGTCAATGCAAATTAAAAATCAAACTTTCACAATTCATCCATGCGTAACAAAAATATCAATTTGATTCTTTATTTTATTTCACTGATATGTTAGCAAATGGGTCATAAGTTATTTATCCTCCTCTATTTCGCAATTGGCGGCCTACCAAAGTACAAAATTCCAAACCTCTTTTGTGCCTTTTTCGACAAGAGAAATGGAGATAGGGATTTGTTGTCTCTCCTCTCATATAGGAATCAATGCGAGTACATGTATATTTGAACAAATTAACATTATTTCAATTATTTAAATAAATAAAATACCCTAAGATATAGTAGTATCGCACTTACATGTTTCTTCGCCGCCTTCTCTCATCAATCTCGCCTCGTGGCTGTTCCTCAGATTTCCCCACATTCGCCATTTCAATAAAATTATAAATGCAAAAATTGAAACAATATCTAACCTCGAAAACACAAAATGAAAAATCGAATAATTTCTAATAATATTATCGAAGATTGTGAGTTAGACTTTCAAATACTGCATTGAACTTCAAATTTAGAAACATGTCATTGCACATTATTGAAAATCACTCAAACCCGGGTTATTTTTGTAGTGAAATTTTGTAAATTCAAAAGTATATTATTAAAATAGTCAGTTTTCCCGCGATTATTGAGTCAAATACGTATAAATCAAAAATTGAAACAAAAATACAGAAAGAAACAATATAATCATATTTCCCGCTTATATGTTTGATCTTACTCTTTAAATTAAACTTTCTTACTCAGTTTCATCACATGATAGAAATAGCGGAAATGAACACAAGATATAAACTACGTATATGTAGTTATCCAGAAATTTGACTCACACAAATTTTCCTTCTTAGTAATCTCCACTAGAAATAAATGTATGGGGGTATTTTTATAAGGTTCAAAAATTCGCTAGAGTTTTTAATTTTCTTATAGTGATTGTAGCCTATCATATTCAAACATTTAATTAATTAAACTGAAATTTATAAAATATAATTTCATTCTCACAATACGTTATCTGAAAAATCCCCAAATTTTGACATGTTGATCATATCATGGGTACTTTCCATTTTTTCATTCAATACCATGCGTCGTATCTAAAGGCTCATGGTTCCAGGTGTCTCTCTTCTGAACGACACAAAGTAGTTATTTACGAATGCAATGCGTTATCAGAGAAGGTTATAGGGTTGTTGTGATTTTTTGGTCATGCAGCGTTGCTCATTAACATAATAGTATCAAGATGTTATGCATGATTGAAGGCTAATGCGCAATGTTTAAGTGGATTTTGATAAGTGACTTAACATGGCACGACATTGCAATGGTGTCAGAGTAATCGCAGGACCAAAGGAGTAGCATACATACATTTATTACGACATATATAGTGCGGAGAAGACATACGGGCTAGTTTTTGATAGTTAAGGGCAGCCAGTTGTCACGCATGTTGTCTTGATAATTTAAGTGGGAAAATATTACACATGGGCTACAAGGCAAGTTACCTCGCCCGCCGCATGATGGGAATGGGAAGCTCATTTTGGCGTGGAACAATTTGATGGACCAGAAGGACATGATTGCATATATTACAGTTGCGGGAGAGATTGTGTAATGGGAGAGATGGATGATGATTCAATTAAAATGTAAGGTATAACATTGCTGTAATGTTTGCAAAGTGAATCTACTTAGAACAAGTTGAGATTGTAGTTTCAATTTAAGAGTTATTGACATAAAATTTTCATTTTTGTCAATTTTTAATTACTTTTAATAATAGAGAATAGATAGTCAACATATAAAAATTAAACCTCTTTACATTTAAATCGGCATTACTTCATATTAAATATGGACTCATGTTAATGGGAATATGATCCAGTTTGAGTTACACTTTATATGACATGGTCACTCTTGGTGGTTCTACTAACTCCATTATACTGCTTAAGACTGCCTCTTCTTCTTCGCTTAATTATTATTTCTTATTAGACGAGCTCTAATATCGCTTTTTCCTCAAGGTTGTAATTCCATGCGCAGATAATTATTTGGTATCTATCATTTTTCTTCTTTTGTGTGAAATGATTTCCAAGGGTTCACAAATTTGAGTTTCAACAAATAAATGAGATAGATGTTTGAGCTTCGCATGTGCAAAAGAATCATCTTTTGAACACCTAGTGGATGTCAACTCGCAATTTTGATACATTAGAGCCACAACATAAAAATACTACTGCAGATTGGGAAGGAGGAAAAACGGGTTCACCTTATATGAATAAAATTTATATATGACCCTTATTATCAACTGATTTCATGTTCTTTCATTTCGATAATATAATCTCAGTCCCTTTATATGATTATAGGTGATTAAAACAGATTTAACTCAGATTTGATGAATGATGGGTTGTTTTTGTTGTTGTAGAGAATCGACAAGAATCAATGATTTGTGTTGATCGTTTACAACACTCAACGAACTTTTTAGTAACATGATGTCATGATCTAATGAGGTGGAGGGAGGAAGTGGTAGGGAGAGTGAGAGTGGAAAATCGGCCATGAATAAATGTTAATGATCTCAATTTGATATGGAAAATTGTTGTAGAGCCCAAGAAGCGCTGAATGATTGCAGACCGCTATTAAAGAAATTGTAAAATATATAAGTGTTATAGTGTCATCGAATACCGAGAAAATGATAAAGTAGATCAGCTAAAAATATGGGGCTAGCACTACATCACTGACTCAGTTTAAACAGTATTTCCTCCTTTCCATAGTCAAATATCATGCTCGTTTCTTCATTTCATGTTTCAATTGATCAAGAAATAGTCTCTGAAACCCCGGAACTCCCTCTCCCTTTATTAATTTGAATAACTCTGCTTCTCACCTAAAGGGTCCAACTATCTGAACTGAATATAGTATTCTTGTATTGTGGGTCTCGCTTATTGTAATAACGCTTGATTCAATAGAAAATGGATAGGAATGGGTCGAATTATTTTTTGTGTCAAGATGATAGTTATAGTAATTGTCCCGCGGGTTTTAGCATTTTCTGTCAAAGTAGACCAGCTTTTTTGCTCTGATGATGCTACTCTTCGCTTGACACCCAGGAAGTGGACATCTAAAAACTACACATAACTATAGCAATGCTGTAATGAGAGATCGAATGAAAAATAAGAACATTGAATGCTGCTAGCATGTCGACCGAGGGAAGTAATAAAGAATAGTGCACTTTTAGATGCGGCATATCATATAAATCTTCTCTCGCGGAAACCGCCGCTTAAGAAATCCAAAAAAGAGAGAATTAAAGGAATGGTCCAACATCTGAGAAATATAATTCCTGGTGAATATTACATTGACACGCTATTGTCCTTAATAAGAATATTAGATACGCTAGCCTCTCCGTAAAGTGAACAGCAGTTAATCGCCAGAAAAAGTGAATCGTTTGACTCCCAGCTTGTGACTAGGAAATCTTCTGCGTAACTCCCAAGATATAATGAGAAGGTGGATGTTACCTAAAAGCAGAGAGGCTTCACAAATAAAAATAGAAATTTTCCTCGCATTTGTCTACATTTAATGATAGTTGCAGCTGTGATTTTGATCTAATCCTAGCTTTAGCGCACTGATGCTATGGTTTGCTCTCATATATATAGTTGAACATACAAATTGTAGGGTTTTTAGTCATAGAAACATTCTTTTAATGTATATTGCACTTGTTCTTATCGGTTTTTCCCCCGTGTTATTAGATGAAAGTGTGTATGGAATAGATATTTTACAGCATGTTCCTCTCGGTCTCTTTCGAGAGCCGGATATATCAGTCGCATGATGATCGATGCTTTTAATATTGTTTGAGGAATGCAGGAAATTGTGATCAATTTTCTGTGCACAAAATTGTAAACAACGCGCTAAACCCCTTTGGCGGAAAGCATGCTTCAGACTAAGGTTTGGGGAATTTGTTATGTCTTACATTGAATTTTATTAAAATAAAATATATAGGCATGTTTTATTCAAGGAAAACGGAGAAACCTAATATCAGCTCGCTTAAACTCCGGGCATTCCTAATGGTAAATATTTTCAAAAAATCTTATGCTCCCCATTATACATTTTTTCCTTGATGGAGGAAGGGCTTGCTTTCGGAGTTTCTCGATGGGTGATTTCGTAGTAGTAGCCTCATTTGCATTTCGCGGACGGCGGTTCTTGTAGAAGGCGATGTCCTCGTAGCGCTTTGAGCTGATTAGAAGGCAGCGACGTGCTTTAAAATTTTCTCATTTCATTTGAATATGCGTAGTTATGGGATAATGTAAAATTTTGAAGTTCCACAATGATTAACTCAAACTTTCTTAATTCGCTTGAAATCTCTATTATATTTATGGCAAGATCGTTCCACCATATGGGTCATATACAAAAACCTTTAAATGCCAACTTAAAATTTTTTGATTTAAAATGGCATATAATTTTTTTAGTTCCTTAAACATGGAATTAAGGTTTTGAATGTTTTTAGCCTCCTTTATATCACCTCATATTTCTTTATATTTTGTGTTCTAATCAAACCTTTTAACTTTAAGAACTTATAATAATAGAAAATTTCTATTAGCAAGGAGATCTAAATTTGGGGAAAAACATCACTATGCGGTATTACGGTAGTAGGGAAAATTCTTGGGCAAATAAAAATGGGAAAATTTTGGTACTAGAAATAATAATAGAAGGATTAAAGATAAGATACGAAGATGAAATAAGATATTTTAAACGCAATTTTCATGGAATACATTATCAAGCACTGCTTAAAAACTTGATATATGAGACATATATCAAAATTTTAAGGATTCAATGACAAATAGGCATCGACACGCGTTGGGTTATACTACTCTTCCACCTTACTAGCAAAGGATGTTAGACATTGTTTAATTCACATAAATCGCAAGAATGTGAAGAAAAATGGAATCGTTTTTCACAAAAACTTACATGTCATTAAAAGAATGGCCATGACCTCTCAAGGAAAAAGAGATTGCATAGCTATTCAGTAAAGCCCTCAATTTTTTGCCGAATTTGTAAGGAGATCTTCATATTTCTATTAGGACACTCTAAATAAGTTCTTTGTATCGAATGAAAGAAAAATTTACAATTGTACCGTAGCTAGTTGCAGAGATGGAATCCAACTGGGCCTTGTACTATTATTATATTCCTTTAGGTGAATAAATAGATGTATTCATGGTTACGCAAAATGTTGAATTATTAATACACCTTTTTTTACTAATTTTTTGGGTGAAAAGGAAAGAAGACATAATGAATGATCAAACACTCAGATAAAAATATTTTTTTGATTTATGATAGGAGCTGCAAAAATATATCTACTCATTGCCATAAATTTCCATTGCAAGGAAGAGAGTTAATAATATGTGGAAATTATGCAGAAAGGGGAGTTCTGAAAATGGGGCATAAATATTAATTTATGTGGAAAGATGACAACTTTGTATATGAGATTACATAGAGATTAATATTCAAGCAAAAGGAAAAATGTAAGTCATCATATCTCCTATACAAATTGATCACTGCTTAAACGCTTGAAGCATTGTTTTTACTTGATACTCCGCATGTAAATGTGCTCTCTTTTAAGGGTTGTGGGTTTACTAGGGATTTAGGGGTTAAATGGGTTAGGGTTATACGAGGTTTATGGTTTAGGTTAAATGGTTAGGCTTGCAGGTGAAGTAAATGGGTTAGGGGTTGGGAATTATCGCTTCAGGGGTTATGATGATAGTTTCATTGGTCTCTCGCTTGTGAAATATTGTTGTTTTTACTAATGTAATAATTTTGTAATATTTGTTAAAGAATTTCGCTATTTATTAATGAAATGTATATTGCAATCAAACTCAGGGGGCCGCATGTTCGTTTTCAAATTACCATTACTAGTTGTCACAAAATTTAAGTCAGATAATGGTTATCTAATGAAGTATTACACTAGAATGCACTCATGATTCATCGTATTGTATAAACTTATATTCATGAGTAAAGGCACCGACAAGGGCCATGTAGTATAAGGCAATCTAATCGCGGTCACAACTTAGCAAAATTGATATACACTTTCCACTGAATTCCAACCCATTATTCGGCTATTATGATGGCACACATAGTGCACTGATCGGAATGATGCTACAAGGGAAAATAAAATAATGAATTAATGTGCACAAAGGTACCTGGCGGTCACAATCGATACGCGAGACAACAATCGTACTGGACGCACGCCGGCCAGTGATTTTCACACGAAAGCATCGACGAGCGCACACGAAAACATCTAGATCAAATAGAAAATCGGGGCCACCTCGGCATAGTACCCAGTAAATACAATCCAGAAAACTCAATAAGGAGTTTCAATTTAAATAGCGCCTCGCATCAAAGAAAAGTTTATGTATGTAACTAAAAATTTATTTCGACGCACATATGCAAGAATATTTAAATATTTACGGTCATAGATTTCTCTTTCATCTCGCTTAGTGCTTGGAATCAATCAATTAATTGTGTTTGCTATGTGATCACATTATACTCGTTGTATTTCATCGGGGGACTAATGATCACATCCGGAAATTTACCGACGTTCGTTGTGTATGCTAACTTTGAAGTCGATGAGACTCTTCGCAAGAGCTGGAGAGTTTCTATTCAAGATAGATTTCTAATCCTTATTTCATAGGTGCGATGTCTCTTATTGGTATTATGTCGCATGATTCTCTAGTTCTCTTTACTTTCATCCGATTAGATTTATATTACCCATCAAAAAATAGATACGCTGAGCTGCAGAGAAAATTTTCATCTTTCACTCTAATTTTCCACTAGCAAAGGAATTGTTGATGTTGTTCACGTCACTCCTACCGCGAGAATTCGTTGCTTTTGTCTAGTAAATAATTCTACTCCCTCCTTTTCAACATATTCGGGCCGCAGTCAGTTTCCTGACTTTTGTATTATTATCGTTTCCACGTGAGATTCCATGCCTTATTGTATATCTCTCGATGTTGGTTTCTTTTCCTTAAATAAATAAGGTGGATTTCAAGATAGCCATATATTCCACAGAGGTAAATAATTCCATACTCTACGAAATGCTTTTTTCTATGCTACGATATTTTCTGTGGAAGACTTCAACAATGGAGTTGTTGCACTTGTTGATGCTCGGTTTCCAACAGTAATGGCGTATACATATAAATATTGAATACTTCTATTTCGCTGAGGGACAGCTGAGATACACATTTTTTTTGTGATTCCTCACTTTCCTTTAGGAGGACTCCAAATAAAAATTTTATTTTCGAGAGTTTATTTTCGCTATTTTCACTATACCGCACATCATTGATGCAAATATGTTGCGCTTCTGACCTGTATCGAGCCTAAGAGATTCAAAGGAAAGTTGGTCATCATCGCTATATTCTGGTGGGGAGTTCCCAGAATATGCTAATATATATATTGTTTCACTAATGGGTATTAGAAGATTCATCCTTTCCAAATCTATGAATGAGAATCCACGAGACACCGGACTAAAGTAGAATTCCCATACGCTAAGAAGGATTATGGACTCTGAAACCCAGTCCAAGGCTAATGGTTGTCTTGTTTCATCTAAATTCTAATATGGATTCCACTTTACTACCTCGTATGAGAGGACATTATAAAAGCCATAACTTAGAAATCGATATAATTCTAAAAAAATGACTCAAAAATACTAAATACACTGATACATCACGCCCACTCAACCAAATGATGCCACAAGGATAAAACATCAAATAGGCCACTGATGTAATACAGCACTTGACGTGCCACAACTTAAAAAAATCGAGCTAATTTAAAAAGAGTCACAACTAATGCGCCGATGCACTACATGTATGATGCCACAAGGAAAGAAAAATGACAAATGTAATCTGAATCCCATGTATGAATGCACTGGGCCATCACAACTTGCAGGCTTGAGGCGGGGCAGCGCCCCCTCTCGAATGAAATGACCGACTGCAGCCGCCCGGGCCGGGCTACAAACACTCCTAGATCTCCAATCAACAATGCCACAGGGAGAAAACAAAGAGTCACTCCCACTCCCAAACGTGGACAAGACATTTAAAGTGGTAAAAAAATTAGCAAAAATGAGGGATCTGACTCAAATGGCCCACCACACGGGCGCTCGGGTCGCGCAATTCTGCCACTGCCATCTTACACCCCACGCGCCGCAACGTAACGCCCCACGGGCCCGGGATAAAAACAAAAATTGTTGAACAGGATTAGTGCACCTAACTAAGAAACTGGCGGGTGCACTCGAACAAATGGCTCAATCACTAATACGGCCGCTAATTCACACAACGAGCTGGAGCGCACTTTGATCAATAATGCCAATAAAGTGGGAGAAAATGGAAAATGCGCCACTCAGCCTCAGGCAAGTGGGGACCTGCACAGCCACAAATTTACAAAATCGATAATTTGTTACTCTCACTCTCAACACTTCTATAACAATTATTTAGTGTAGAACCCCAACTCAAAATTACAACAAATTACATTAAATTTTATTGTGCACCTTAAAAAGCATCTAATTATCGGGCTTAGGAAAGAATCCTAGATTACACTCACAAACTTGAAAATTCAATAATGTGAGCAGGTCCAAAATTATTCATAAAGGATTCATTACGCTCAAGATTGTTCACTAAATTCATGTCCAATCATTAAAATATAAACTATAGGTTTTAAATAATCTACTATGAATGAAGCTCACTATAATGAACTTGTTCATTGTCAAATTCATAATCAAGCTTTTCTAATCGAGCAAGAATAGATAACATAAATTGAGCCACCGGACTATCCATAATCTAGAACAATCTATTACTATATGATGCAAGGTTTTATTTTAAATAATTATACATTATGCCGCTCCGAGTAGCAACAGTTTTTCCTCTTTAATTTCATTTTCCAGGGAGATATATAGGTCCTATATTAAAAATAAGGATACATACCTGTTTTAGCTTTGTAAGAGAAAACTTTATACAAATCTGTTTTTGTGGTTGATGTACTTCGCTCCACATAAACATTTCGATAATTTTCAAAGTTAAATTGTCAATACATAAAACGAATGTTTCACCACTTTTTACATTCCTACTCGTCATTAAAATCGTAATTAATTTTATATTAAACATCGCATATTTTTACAAAAAATGTCGAAAGAGCACACTTTTGTTCGAATCGTCACAATAGCGATGTTCAAACGCCGCACAATCACACTTAGCTTCTACTCGCCATACTCAAATTTTTCCTCAAATGTCGCACTATGACACTTTTTATTATAATCGTTACAATAGCTGTTTCTAAAACTTCAATAGCGAGACGCGTATTTTCCACGTTAAAAATTTAATACTTTTTCCCAAACTCTGAAATTCGATGATTTGCTACAAAACACAAGATCAAATCCAACTTCTGAGGGTCAAACATCCACATTATTTCAAATATTAGCAACAGTTGTGGGTAGGATTTTGCAATCTGATAAATTTGAAATTTACATTTCCAATAAAAAGTGTCAATTTCCCGCCAGTCGTACTAGTGTTTCGACATCAATTTGTCCTTTTTCAAAGATGAGAGATCACAGGTAAAACAAATCATCCAAGCTCGCATTTTCCACACTTTATTTGTCGCAGGAGTCGATCGACAGTGAAAGGCTTCCAGTCTAAATTCTGCGATCCCGCTAAATGTTGGTTGCTCTCAGAATAAAAGTCTTCATTCACACCACCGGTATGCTCCATGAAGAAAGCTAATAATTTTGGGCTCCTTTTAGACTGCACATGACAAGAATCCACCTATCTTTTCCACACATCGGTCTAGTCCCATGATCATAGATTCTTTGAGGTCCCAACATGATGGAAATTCTATCCCGGGTTCTTTGTCACAGCGACATCAAATTTGTTCATTGCTTCTTTGTCTTGTCAACTCCTTCTACAATCTTTCCCCGCTATATTTTAAATAATAAAATTGTTAATATCTAGAGCATAGAGGATCATATCTTCAATATCATTTTCCTCTTAAATTCTTATCAGGTTTTGAATCAATGAAATTCCGTAAATATCTTTGCCTATATGGCTATGTTATTAGTCTCTCTATTTCGCCATAACTTCTTCTCACCTGACAATGATTTTCTTTCTTAATACAATATCTTCATCTCTCCAATGATTTTATTCCATATGATATCTTTAGCTTGCACAAAAGTTATATTTTCCTTCATTTTCTCTTCAGCTCTTAATTACTCACACTGATTTGAAAATTTAATCTGCACTTACTCAATTTATCATTTCTTACCTCGATTATTTTTGTTATCAAGCTTCATAATATTTTGCCTTTTTGAGATCTCTTCACCGCCATTTTCAGTTCAATTTTTAATTGAGATAACTCGTGTTGCTAGATCACTATTTCCGCATGGCATAATAATATATGAATGAGAATACACCAAGCTTTGTATTTGAGTATAATTTATTTCAACTTGTAGTTCCTCTTCGTGAGATCAAGAAGAATTTCCTTCCCTCCCACTTCGCCATTCTCGCTACCATAGAATTCTCCCCCGTATAAAAAATTTCAACTTTTTATTTAATACAAAAAAACTTTTAATTCCCACTTCTTGTAGTACTTCTGCATAAATAGCACTAATTAATAGGGATCTACCTATTTTCACAATTATCTCTTTTTTAGTTCTTCATTTTGCCAGTTAAACTGGAGTTGGATTTCTCTAATTTTGTTGTATTGATCACTTCTACATATTATCACCTTAAGATTCATTGACAGTCTTGATCGATCATCTACTATTAATTGAATCGCTTTCTTGTAAAATTGACTTTTACAAGGAATTTTCGAGACAAAATCTCGCTAAATTCTATAAAAGCATCAAATTACTTACACAAAGGGTGAGAAAGAGAAATTTTAAATCGTATTTTTTCTAGATCCATCAATCTTTGTCAAGTTCGAGTTAATTTGATTTATCGGTACCTGCTAGTTTCATATTTTTGATTCCTTCATCAATTTGAGAAAATACTGGCTTAATCAAAGGTATTTTTTCCCCGAAATATTTATTGGCATGAGGTCGAAACATTTTGTTCATCTCTAATTAAAGAAAAAAACTAGGTTGAGCACTTTACTATAGCCTTCATTGAATTTTCTTTCTTTTGGGATCTTGCTCTCATCTCAAATTATACTTCCTTCCTTACTCTTGCTTGATTTCATAAATGACATGTATTTTAATAACTAATAGGAACTTGCAAAATCCTTCTATTGGCTAGCATCATGAACAAATGCAGTACCCGCCAATTTTCCCGCAGTGAAAATGAGTATGAGGATCATAAATCCACTTATCTCCTAAAAAGTGCATACATATAACATCTTATACCTCATCAACTCTGTTTATCCATGTTGACTATATCGACCTACAAAATATAGGTAATTTAAACATGTGACTCCTTTTTTCATTGCTATAAAATGTATTTTTCAAACATTCAGTCCTCGGGCTCACCAATATAAGGGGGGTACCCTGAAACGCGGGAAAGTCTATATGGCTATTTCTCTCATCCCATGTCAATCTCGTATAATCTTCATACACATAATAACTCCAAATTTACAATTCCTGTACCCAATCAAGAAATTCTTGAGCCTTGGCAGAAACATGGGGAGTAATTATCTGCATCTATAGGTAGCTGACATGAAATGATTTGCAAAATCAAATATCTCTCCTCATTTGTTCCTCCTTACAGATCAAACAAATAATATCATCATCAATCTCCTTAAATGCAAGAATTATTCACATTTTATAAAGAGATAAATGATAGTGAAAAGGAAATTCAATGACCTGCTGAGTGATATCATGAGTGATTATCATGATCTTCCTCGCTTAGCAAGAAGGGATATCTTGACTACTCTCGGCCTCATTAATGCAAGTATCCTAATATTGATTTATAAATTATGTTGTCATCCTCCTTTAATATAATTCCAAAGACCGATTAAATTTCAAAGATCAAAGATTCTATGGAGAAATATTTACTATTCTTAGTGCATTCAGCTTTGCGTTACTTAAAGTAAATTGGTCCAATTATTTATCCTTGTTAAGACTCATATCGTTGCTAATGATTCTTTCATTGAATTGAACATAAGATTAAGATTATATGTAACATATATACGACAGATTAATGTTTTCCTCCTAGACAATTATCATACAAAATATTTACTACATATAATATAATAGCCTAAGTAATAAATCAAGAAAAGGATGAGTCCTAGATACATGTAGATAACACGTTTAATCTGGACATGAAAAGAGAATATATGCTTTTTCATTCAAACAGACTCTCCTGAGCAAATGGAGGTGTTATAGAGAGAAAAGGGTATCTTGAATATCCTCTGCTTCCATGAGACATTTATCGATGATTAAGAGATGAACATTTAGCCATGATGAAACAACAATGAAAGCATCGGGTGACAGGCTGAAAAATACAAAAGGAAATGATATTTAACTTGTGAAAAGAAACAAGCTTAAATATGGCGAGGCTCAAATTAAATATTCATTTCATCGCATAAGAGACAAGTTAAACGATATCTTTCGATGTGTTTAAAGTCGTCAATAATCAGCTTCATGTCATCGCGGGAGGCCTCTAGAGTATGGAGCACGACTATACTACTCAGAGTGAATCATCAATACGCTGTCATTAATTGCTAATTCACGATAGGCAATTCTCCATTAACTTCTGTGCGCCGGAATTCTCGAAATGCCGCCCTACTTCCCGACAAGAAATTTTTTAGATCCTTACTTGATACTTTCGTCAACTTTGACCAAAAGATTAGGTTCATCTTCGTGGATCCTCAAGGTATTGAACTTTACAATTTACAAACTATTACAACTTTGGTTAAAGTATGAGAAGTTCTATTTTAACACATATTTTGTACTTCCCATTATTTTGTGCTTTTGAAAATTAAAATAAAGGGATATCGCAATGAGTTACAATATCTATTTCCACCGTTTTTGATTACGGAATCTAAGAACTTTCTCAGATTAGTGCCTTCACTTCGGTACTGGATCCAAATCGCTTCGATGAGCCATGAACAATGAGAAATCTAGAAATGCATATCGATGAACCATAAAATTTTTGAATCGCCGAAGTAATGTTTGATGAGATAATCATTTCTGCTTACACAGTAAACATTCATCGTTTAGAATGAATGCGCATTTGATCTTACCAACAATATTGTATGGGACATAAATAGAAGCGGTCAACTTGCCATGTTTTCCTTTTCTTCTCTCTCGTGTCCCATATTGCTACTCAAATTCCCAATTTGAAAAATAATCTCCTTTTTATTTTCTATAAAAAGAATTCTATTTTTGATTAAGTAGATCAATTTTCTCGATTTTTACTTTACTTTCTATTTTGGGGTCTATAACCTTGTTCAACCTTTTTCGTGTTAGGTTCTTCTCGCGTTTTCGGGCGAAAGGAAATTACTGCCTAAATAATCGGCAGGAAATAAAGTCGAAGTTCCATAGGTGGGACTTACCTATAGATATTATAGTAGTTATTTATACTTCCTTAAAGAGAAACACTAGTCCTGCTTTTTATTTTCATTAATTATTCTCCTTATATTATTTTTAATAATTTTTTGTTGAATATTCTTTGTATGCCGCATAACGAGATAGAATGACACAGCATGCTCTGGAAAAAAAAATTGTGAATTGAACTGAATTTAATAATGAGTAACGCTACAGTTTTTTGATGGGACACTAAATTCTTCGAAGATTTTCCACAAAGCCTCTCACCGCCTTAGCCTTGGTAGGTATTCCACCAGTTTGTGAAATAGTCGGGCTCGGTAGCGCTAGAATACATTTGAACTATACACTGCGGCGGATTACTCCCCCCAATAAAATAGTGGGCCCCCATTGCCTACAAGGTTCTCTCACTAGGAGAAGAGGGGGAGAGAGATAAATCTTTATTTCTTGCAATTTAATTTATATTTCGCAAGTTTTCTAGCCAATGGCAGACAGCAAATAATGAGGGCTAAGAATAATCCTAATTCTTGAGAATTTTAGACAAGCACTCATAACGAATTTACTAGATTTCCATGGTATTTTTTAGCAAATTCTATTGATTCACTCTTAGTCAAACACAACAACAAGATGCTATCAGAAACTTCCAATAGCAATTTATCACCACTATATGACATTTATGTATTGGGGATTTGAGATTAAGAAATCTGTATTTTGTTTTGTTTAGTGCGGTTGAAAAAAGAGAAAACATAAATAATGAATAATAATTTATATTTAATGTGCTATCAAAAAACTTGCATTTAGTTGTTGTGTTTGGCATTACTCTAACTTCCTCTTTCATCAATTAAATTATCTGTGGGCGCCATAAATTTGACTCTCGGCCGTTACTTTGTTAAACTCCTCAATTTTGCGGGCTTGAGACCCTGCCAGTAATCTTGATTTTGGGGCCGCCACTCTCAAGTTTCTCAATATCACTTCTTGGAAATAACACATTTTTCACGATAGAGTTAGGAACATAAGAAACTATCCTGGGAGAGTAGCACATGTCTTAAAGGTTTTTAATTTTGGACTAAGGGGCATACTTGTATTCCAGTTTACGAAATTCAAGAACTCTCATTTTTATCGAAATGCTTTAGCGCACTCATTTCTTACCATCTCCTTCGCACATCAAATAAATGGTATGGAAAGAAAAACATTTGAAAAGCCTTTTGATAATCTCCTCGATCGACGGATTCGAGCCTTAAGGCCTTTAATTGTGGCAGTCGCGACTTTACTTCTTACATTCTTTCACTCGTACGGCTTTCATTTCTTCAAAGATATTTTAGATAAATAGCTTTTTTTAGGAAATTTATTTTTCCTTTAATAAACCGAATATAATTTACTATTAAGTAGTGGGAAACCGGAATAGCTTCTTGTTGGATCAATTTTTTTTCCCCGATTCTAAATTATATGTCCTAACAGCTCCTCCTCCAAAGTAAATAGCATTTTTTGATTCACTGAAAAACCCAAATTTTCTCGCATTTTCGAAAGTTTATAAATTTTCCAGTTCATCATTTGAACCTGAAAAAAATGGAATCACATTCCTCCAAATATAATTCACATAGGTCTTGCCACCTAAAAATGCATCTATTATTCTTTTGAAAATTATAATTTGTTTCATAAGTACAAAATGGAATTCTCAAGATACATGAACGCTTCTTGCATGTGTGTTGTTTTCTTTTCATCTCTTTTTTGAACTACTAATTTTATTGTAAAACTAAAGTTATCAACCATAGATTACATAATACATAGCACCACTCAGGAAAAGGATAATTATCTTTATGATACTGCTTTAAATTTCTAAGTCACCACTTATTTCTCCGTTTCTCATAGGAACTAGGTTAGAAACCTAAGCTCGACACTGGTGCGGGACTATAATTTTTTCCAAATGTTTTTCAGTTCTTTTTCAATCAGAACAAGGAGAAATGGATTTCAATCGTTTTTAGTTTTCGCTTTATGAGTGCTTTGATTTTTGACATTCAACAAGATCTGCGCCGTAATTCATGTCGTCATATGTATCTAAATCTCATATTTATCATGCAAACATTATCAACATACTTTTTAAAGAGGTCAATGCTTTTTCTTATAATTTTGGGGATTAATTTTTCTGATACTTTTAGATCTCGCGTTAAGTTCTCGATTAGCAATCTCTGATTTCACCTCCCGGGAGGTATCTCTTTGATTCATTTCATTATCATTTGAACAAACATATTTCAAGAGGAAATAATCCTCTGTGTGCTATGTTGTTCTTCAACTCCGACACGAGACTCGCTTACTAATTTAAGATTTTCAATTCTTTCATTCCGAATAAATTGTCACCTCTTGTCTATCTCAATATATTCAAAGTTTTCAATCATTGTCGTAAAATGAGCTTCTTTCTCATCATCTTCAAATACTGTATAGTGCTTAACATTGTTAGAAATAGTCTATGCCTTCATACTTATTTTGGGATTTAGCGGCTTGAAAAACGCGCTCGTTGAATTGCCATTGTTTTTCTTCTTCGAATGAATTGAAGACATTCAAAATAAATTTCACCAATTTCATATTCGCTGTTATATGATCTTAGCCTAGATGTTTTATTTGAAAAGTTTTTAATCTTCTTATATCAATCCTAATAAGAAAAATGGAAACATCTCCATTGTCTAGCAAATTTCCAAGACTTAAAACAATGGCTCATACTTCAACTACATTATTTGCTGATTCAAATAAAACTCCTAAAAAGAAAATTACCTTTGGAGATATTACCAATAAATCCAACATTCGCCATCTTTTTGAATAGAAACTCATCAGTAACACTTCCAAATTCCTACTTAAATATAACATATTTTTGAAGAGAGATGTTTTCAGTAGTCTGAAGAAACTCCCCGCGATCTTCATGTAGCATGCACACGCAGCATCCTCTTTTCTTGACATTTTGCATTTTTTCTTGTAATTTTTAACAAATATTTATCCATATAACCTATTTATCCCCATTAAAAATAGAAATAATATCATATGTGAAATATTCAGCTTTAAAATTCTCCGCTTTTCGCCCACTCAGATCTAGAGTATTACCAGCTCGAATATTCAATTCACTAGATCCATCATTATATTTTGAGAAATTTGGGCCAAGTGATACAATTACGTCTTGATAGCCAAACATAATTCACTTTTTGTATCAATAATATAGTCTCTATAGGTTTATTAATTTTCAGTTCAAATTTTCCACACGGGCATGAGATTATGTGAGAGCACTCGGTCTAACATAATATGAAGAATAAATATAGAGACGAGTGATATATAAATGTAATAAAGAATTCCAACTAATTCATGTGACTAAAAAGTACTCATCGTTTTTCTTCAGCAAGATCAACAATGTCATGAGATCGAGAAAGATTAATGAATTGCAATCTGCCTCGCGCTAGTTTCGCAAGGCAGGATTTTGATCTTTTCTAGCTCCTTTGATAGATTGAAATATTGATTTTGTCGATACTTTCTCGTTATTCTGATTTTCTAATACGACAGAAAATATTTTTTGAACACAGCAAAACCTCTCCAAATTATTAGTATCACAAATTTGTTTTGGGAGTTCTGTTTGTGTCGCACTCGTCCACTAGCTGTATTATATTGTTTCATTTATCGATTTTTTATCATTTTGTACTATCTAGGAAAGGGACTAAATATTGATGTTTTCTCTCATCACTCGTTTTCCTTGATCCTTTTCTTCATCTAAAATCATATTTCTTTAAGTACTATACTTGCATAAAATCTGTAAATTCTCTAAAATACTCATTCATCTTCTTCTTGGTCAGCACACTAAATTTTGTGTATATTCACATTATTCTCTTCTTATCTTCTTCATGTAAACAACAGGCTGATTCAACTTCTTCTTGATCATCTTGAGCAGACATGTAGTTGCTACTTCTATATATATGATGTTCGAATCTTGTTCTTCTTCCTCCCTCCCCGCAAAAATTCTGCAGGGGTTGCTTTATAAAAATTGAGGATTGAAACTCATCTATTTTGTTGCCTGAAAGTTTTACTCTCTAACTCCATCTCAATTTTTATTTGACAAATTCCTGATAACCTTGTCATGTCATAGTCTCGCGGGATCTCGCGGGTGATTCTCTCTCACCTCTGCCTATCTTGAGTCCCATTTTTTGTTGTGTTTACCCAACGTATGTCATGTTTGCTTTCAATCTGCTTACTCGCTTTCGATGACCCAAGATTAGTAGATCTCCTCTCTCTGTGAGCGAAATTGAATCTGATTCGTAAGTTTCAACAAAAACTTACTCCCCAACAAGAGGGCTTAATTTCTAGGCAGTTCAACTTGTTGAATATTTTAATAAAATTAGTCATGTTTATCCCACCTTTCTTAATTCATTAAACTCGGCCAATAAGTAAACATTGTCTATTTTTCTCACCTCATATTGAGTGAATTGTTTCTAATTCTGCACTCAATTATTAATGGAGGCATTTTCCAAACTCTTTTTTTAAACCATTTTCTGACCACGGGCAGATCGCATAAAAGTTTTTATTACTACATCTTGATGTTCTACATTTGATGCTCAGTATGCAACACTGGCAGTGTTACTGATCCACTCATCTTCACGCGTAAATATGAAGTAACTTGAGGTATCACGAAATTCATAGGTTAGTACATTTAATGGTGCATACCTATTCATTAAAAAATGATAATGCCATTTGACACTCGGAGTCCCACTTGGAGAGGGCGGGAGCACGGAACCCCGCCCGTGGTGTGAATGAAGTGAAAAAGATATTGAGGGGTTTATGAATCGACGATAGAAGAACATTACAACTTTTTATTTGGTTGAGCTTTGCGTGAAGGTAAATGAAACAAACTCAAAAGATTTTTCTTCCAACCTTGGTTCTTGGGAAAATCGACAGTGGGGAAAGGATTCTTTTTCGAGAAAGGATTTTCCTCTTAAATATCTTTGATGAAGGGTTTACAAAAGTGCAAAAAATAGGTTTGGAGCAATGCGATTTCGAAAGCTTCTTAGAAACCAATTTTTCGTGATTTATAATATATCTCGTTATGAAGGTATCTAACTCTGTATGAGGCCTTTATATGCTAGAATTATGAAATACAACCTCGCTATTTCCTTGAATATCAAAGGAAATATAATAAGAACTCCAGGAAATGAACTTATTTTCTTCGCTTCCCCAAATGATGCCAAAAAATGTTGTATCTCAAGCAACAATCTCATTGCGGTGGAATCGCGCCAGACACATTATATTATTATTATTATTATTATTATTATTATTATTATTATTATTATATACATATTTACACATTATATATATGATATACTGCGTGTGTGTGTGTGTGTCACAAAATATGATATCAGATTTGATTAATCAAATTTCAAAGTTAATTATTTAAACCCTCAAGAATCTCATATAATAAATACTTTCATTATCGCCATTATCCGGCCGATATTAGTTGAAGGAGAAAAAGGAAGGAAGCAATTGATATGCATAAACATGATCTATTGATTTAAATCTCAGAAGAATTTCATGCGAGTGAAATAGTTAAATGAAGGAGCTCCCATTAAGGATATTTAACTTTAATTTACATATGTAAAAAGAGATATGGTCATAATTATTCATTTTATTCATAGAAAGAAAATAGAATGGAAATTGGAAAAACATATCAATAACAATGTAATCTTGATCTCATTAATTAATCATCGCAACGGAATACAAAATTTATTTGTAGTCAAAAGGTCCAAAACCTGCAGTTTTTCTCTCTCTCTCTTTAAATATAATAAAATGTTTCAATGCTGAAACCAATCATAACTTCAAACTACTTGAAATCAGCTTTCTTCAGATATCATCAAAATATTCCACCATAATTGAACTCTCTAATAAAGATAGTAAAACTAAAATTTAATCTATCTATCAATATGAAATTTGACCATCGTCGCTACATTTCCTAATTACTTTCACTCCTGTTCTTTTTAGAAGATGATGGGATCACAGGTAAACACAACTAAGCTCAAGATTTCTTTCCACATATCAATGTTTATGTCTTAGGGGGAGTTGAAGTACTCCGTTCGTAAATGTAGCGATCTCTCAGTTAAATGCTGTCACTCTATAATAACTAAAAATTTCCTTTCAAGAAAGTTAACAATCGCCGCTTCCTTTTGTATTTGCCTTCATGAGCTAATCCACCTTACTTTTTCCAACACTACCACAGCTTCAAGGAATTCATACTGCACTTTTTGGAGGTCTCAAGATGATGGTAATCTTTTCTCGCTATTTTTTCATATAGATTATCAAATTTGTTCACTACTTATTTAATCTCTATCAACTTCTTTTCAAATTCTCTCGTGTTCTTACAAATATTTTAATAATCATCTTGTTAATCTCATCATAGCAAATCCCATATTTACCTCATTTTCTTCTTAAGCTCTAATAGTCTTTTGAATCAATGAAATCAATAAAATTCTTTTCATATGGCTCTTTTTAATGGTCTTCTACTTAATCTTCCATAACTTGTTCATGAAAATTTATTAAATTTTTTTTCTTCCGATAATAGACAAAAGATCCACAGGACGCTTTCTTCCTTCCAACATTATTCCATATGATATCTTTAGTTTGTATCAGTTTTCCTTTCAATTTTCTCCTTCGTAATCTTGATTTCAGCATTATCTATTTGATACCTATCATAAATTTCTGCCCGAAGATTATTTTCATTAATGTTCTTAAATCATTTTGTTTTGTGAGATCTTTTACCGCCATTTTCAGCTCGCTTTTAATCGGGATCGTTTTGATGATCATTCTTTCAGATGTCATAATAATATACAGAATGAGAATCAATTCGATTTGTACTTGGCACATTGAACTTAGAAATTTTCTTCTCTTCTATAAGAGTCGCTTTCCACTCGCCACCTTTTGCGCCTATCGGTTCCCATGTATGATTTAAATTTTTCTTTAATATAAAAATCTCGATTTTTTCTTGTAGTAATTTCACATAACAAACCTTCCATTTGGATCTACCTGTTCACAATTATAATTTTTTAGTTCTTCATTTTTGGGTTGTTAAAATCCTAGAGTTACTCCTCTCTGATCACCTTCCTAGCATATCTATCTTAAGAGCCATTGAATTAGTCTTAGTCGTGACACTCACTATTAATTGACCTATTTTCATGTGTAAATTGATTTTATCAAGAAAGGAATCTTCATCAACGCTTAAATTTGCTACACATTGAAATTCACATGATCTTATATCAGACATAAGGGTGAGAAAGAAATTTTAAACTCATCATTTTCTAGATTCATTAGAAATAACAATAATTTTTTGGTGTGCAAGTATTTGATATTCATCCTATGCTTCCCTTTCATGATAAATCTCATATTTTTAGTTCTCGGGCAACTGAAAGATTACGACCCCCAAAGGTATTTTCCGAAGATTTCCATTACCTTGTTATGGGACGACAAAAGACTCTTGCCCATCGTTGAAGCTAGAACTAGTTCAAGCACTCATATACTTCATTGAATTTTAATTTTCTTTTTTCACCATATCATAATTTGTAACGTTTTATTTTACTTTCCATTCTTCAAATTAAAGGAGTTTTTATATTAGAATCTGAAGAAATTTATTAAAAATCCCTTATTGGCTAATTTATGTCAAAGTCTACACATGAAAAATGATGAGTACAATTTTCAACTCTTCTATTTGAAATAATTTTATGAGGATCATAATCCCCATTTATTTTCCTAAATAATAAAGTGCATAAAATCTAACTTATTAATTCTCATCAGTCTCACTCATGCTGAATATAAATGGACCCACGCATAGTAATTTATTTATTCCTTTTTCATTCAAATGTGTCGTATTTGTCAACATTCAAACTCTCTCCTAATGAATTCCAAGGAAAATAATATCATGCGAAGAAATTGTGGGAAGTTTATTATGGTTCTAGTCCTAGTCCCATAAAGTGTAATCTCGGCAATTACAAATCTCAAAATTTATAATCTCTTGTACCTAACTAAAGAAATTTAAATACGGGGGCAAACTACATCTCAAAAAATATTATAAGCAATAATATGAATATTTTCAAAATAATAATTCCTCTTCGTTTTGTTCCTCTTTGTCGACGTGTCCAAAAATTATTACTAACTTCCTCTTTTATTGATATCCATGATGTTTCCAATCCTAAAATGCAAGACTTTCACATTTTGATCTAAAAAGAGATAAATGATAATTATAAGGAATCTCGAATGACCTAGTGAGTGATAAAATCATGATTTGAGGATTGATCGATGATCCTCATCTGATATCTAGCAACTACTTCAGCCTTCATCATCAATGAAAATAGTCCTTAATAATAATTTATCAATTATCTATCATCATCCTTTCCCAATATCATTACTATACACTCAACATCGCTACCCTACACTTTCTATGGAGAACCTTTACTATCTATGTCTCACTTCATCCGCCTAGGAAGAGCAACCCGTTGAGTTCTTGTCCTACAAGACCATATAATGCACTTCCAATGATTCCGCCATCAAATCTGAACATATTTTGGGTAATGTAACAGCCGACGCCGATTAATCGAAGAAGACTTGAAGAAAATTTTCCTATACAATTCATTACAAAAATTTCTAGATACATAATAAATATGACATACCCAGCTCGTGAAAAATACGATTCCTAGGGATACATGTAGATTAATACCCACCCTCGACCACGGTAGAGTAGTACAAGATGCTTTTGTCATCTCTCAAAACAAACTTGCTGATAGCGAGGTTCTAGAGAGGAAAGGGTATCTCTAATATCCTCCTCGCAGTCCATGAGAGGAATATGACTAGATGAGCCGCAAGAGATGAACGCTTATCGCCATGATATCGCAAGTGCGGCTTAACAAAATGGAAAAACCCGTGCAACGCGGCTGACAAATACAAAGGAATAACATTTAACTTGTGAAAAGAGTAATAAGGTTTAAATATTGAGTATACGGGTCCCGGAATTAAATGCTAGATTTGATAAAGAGAGTTAAATTGATAATTTTATATATTTTCTCGAAATCGTCATCAGCTGGGAAACAGGAGTATATTATTTGTTTTTAGTTCTCATTTCTTAAAGAACTGATTATCGACAAGATCAGTTGTTTGTTCATAAACCGCCGAGGCGCACCCCCTCTCCCTCACGGGCGTAAGTTGAATGTGCCCGCGGGCCACCGCCTTTTAAAATTGACAAGAAAATTTGGATCCTCTGACATTTATCCATTATCTCCAGCGCTAGGTCCCACTCTCTGCAAATTCCTTTTCAGCGCATTGAACTTAAACTTACAAAATAATTATATTTGGTTAGCATAGACTTCTTATTTTCCTAATGAGATATTTTATACTTCCTAATTTTTTGTATTTTTGAAAATTAAAATAAGATATTGAAAATGAAAGCCACAAACATTTTACGAAAAGTGTTTGAGACAGAACTCCTTTTCTCAAAGTCCACTAAGTTTCTATTGTTTCTCTCACTTGATCTTTTGTCTAATTTCACTCCTATTAGACGGTTTCCATGTGCAGTTCCATTTTATTGTTTACTCATAGCTTCCTTGTTTCTTTGACTATGTATCCCTAGAGGTTATAGTTGGGTATGGATATGCATCTTAATGAACAATTATACGGATATCAAGTGTGAAGCAATTTCAGCAAGCAAGGGGTTCTCTCGCTTTTGCATTCTCTTGACATGAATATTGCGTTTTCTAAATATTTAAAATTTTAAAAATATGGGACTATATAAGATTGCTTCTCCCTTTCTTCATCCACTCTTAAATCTACTCCAACAAATAATGTAGTGGTGAGATAGAGCATGGATAAGATATAATGGAATGAATTTATTATATAATAAAAATTATAACTTTCATTGACATAAATAATGCGAAATGTTTCTTCATTCATATGAAGTTTACATTAATTGATTTTTTTCATTTGAGTTCTTTATATACTCTTAAAATCTATATGTACCTTTTTTTTTTATAGTAAATTTGTCACTACGCAAAAATAGTCATGCAAGTTGAAACCATATTGAATGAGCATGGAAAATACATGGCCATGTTTTTTCTATGTTTACAACTCTCAATTCTCAAACAAAAGGAAGATATTGTGGGACTAGCACAACTACTAAAGAAGGCTTTGTAATAATTCTAGTCCACTAAATTAGATAGAGGAGAATGATTTGAAGTAAAATGCTCATCGGGAGATGGTTTTAGGGAATAACCCTTTATTGAGCTTATCTTCATTATAATAATGATTATCCTTTCTTTAGGTTATATTTATATATATATTTATGGCTTTCTTTATCTCTTTCTGACACTATTTACTAATGATCGTAGTACTTTCGATGATTATGTTTACGGCCTGATGACGTAAAAATATGCTAAAAATGAAAAATAACGATTTGGAACCGCATTCCACATGCAGATCTTCTTCTAGTTCCGTAACTTCTTCGCGGGAAAACCCGTAACATATGCCTCATGTGAAAGCCACGCTTGCCTTCCCAAAACAAAATGGCAAAAGTTGTGTTGTCTAGCCGCCATTCTCTACACCACTAGTCGGGCATGGTTGATCGATTATTGTTAACTATAATTATTATTTGGATGAATTCTCTTTGCCCAGTGCGGGACGTCGCTTGGATGATACATCACATGTGTCTACATGGCCCAATAAAGGGTTATTACATTTAGTAGGCCACTAAAATATTTTAAATTAATTATTCGTAAGGATTTCAATTGATAAATTTAATAACAATGTATTTTTAAACTATTTTGGGTTATTTGTCGTATTAATTATAGCCCACAAAATTATAAAGTTTATTTGCGGAGGTTTGTGTGGGTTGGGGTATTCTAATCTCATATATGTTTATCAGATAAATTACGGCACATAACGATGGGAGTCATTTCAATATTTTAATTTTAAAATAATTCAATAAATATAATATAATATAGTAATTCGCGATTGAAAGTTAATGGTCACCATCTATCCCATGAATTCTCATATAATTCCACAAAATTGGCACCGCTAGTGGAATCTCGCGGTACTCTAGTGTCACGGGGTTCGGAATTTTTAGGAATTTTGTGAGTGACTAACGCAAGATAGGGGAAACTCATAATCTCTCTTGTTTTTGATCACTTAAAGCAAAAATATGTTATATAGCATTTTGAAAGTTATAATGGAACAAATTTATTATTGAGCATCAGAAATTTACCTACACATTTTAGCATAATGATATAGGTTCAAAACTACCGGGAAGCCGACAAAAAGAGATTTTATTCAAAAAAGAGGGGGTGACTCCCATTCATTAATTATCGCAATAGTGGGTTGCTTTTATGGTATATTTGTCTATTATTTTCGCTATTCATAGTTTAAATTAATGCTTTATGTGTATAAAAATTTAATATGTTCATAAAACCAATTTTTAATACTTTCAATTTTTATACATCTCAAGAACATTACATTAACATCCATGTCATGCTTGATATCAAAAAATTAGGCCTTCTTTATTTTTGTGATGATTTAATTGTTTCAGTGTTTTTTATGGTTACAAGGTTACCGGTGAGAGGAGAAGGAAATATTCAAAAAATATCTCAAGTTAGAGAATGCAAGGATAACATTACTGTTCAATTTACCTCACAATTTTCACTCAAGTTACCTTAAAGCTTTGCAAGAATGTCACATGAAGGATGAGATATTATGCCGAAGTATTTAAAAAGGTTTTCAAGAAATAATTATTTTCACATGATCAAATGCAGAAGGCCTCATTATAAATTCCAAGATTGCACGATGAGTTTTCCAAAGCCTTCAAATGAGGTTTCTTCTGAGAAAAGGAGGATATTATGACAAGCTTTTGAAATGAAATGGTATCAAACCACTCCTCCTTCCTCCAACATCATATTTACCTCCATCCTCACCTTCAATTTTCCACAAAAACTACTCAAACAGCACTATATTCCCAACGCTCCATGGTAACTTCATTAAATCTTTGAGAAATAAATTCCAACTACCTATGTATAATGGTGAAGTGAATATTGAAAGAATTGATAATTAAAGTTCGCCAACTTCAATTTTATCGTAGATTAATAAACATCAAATATATAAAATAATATCACAGTTTAATAATGAAAGTAAATTCATTACATCATAGTATTAAATAAGAGGATATGAAAATAATCAGAAGGGCTCGAATTCCTTCGACAGATATTTCCCTGAATTTAGAAGAAAATTTATCCATTGGCTTTATATACGTATCGCTACATGTACGCTTCAAATTTTAGACAAGTAAAAGGTCAAAGTGAAAGTTACACCTGTTATAATATTAGTACACATGAAATCAAAGACACTTGTTGAAATATATTGTATTTACATACATTTTGAGCCTTATGTTTAATCATACAATTTAGATGAGGTTTGTGTTCAAGAAAACATACTAGAAACAGGAAAAAATCTCACAAGAGGGTAGGCAAACAATATTTCAAAAGGGGAGACAGCGGTTCAAAGGGAAACGCAAAGAAGAATGCATCCTTAAGAAGAAATAAATGAAAAAATTGTCTAAATAGAGTCGAATAATGCTATTGAAGCTTCATCTCAGATGAAACAAAGAGTTTAATAATAAGTGTAGCTGTATTCCTTACTGAGAGATTTAAAAACAAGATCATTGACAATGTGAATGCAGATGTTATCTACTCTTAAAGTTCTAAGTGACAAGAATTGAACTTTTCCATATTCGCTATTTCAGCATACTAAAATTGATAGAATCTTTTTGATAAGGGTTCACAAGAAAATTTCATTCTAAAGACTAGTCAAGAAGTTAAATTTAGAGATTATTTCTATCCGCAACTTATCCTTTGTGTTGATATGCAAGAATGAAACTTACAAGTGACAAGGAAATTCATATTTATATTGGAATTTTACATCGTAAATTTTCTTCGATGACGCTGAATTTGATGTACTATTGATTGTTTGGGAAGCCTATATTTGCATGATAGAAATATTATCACTCAAAAAATATCACATGTTTTGATCCAGGCTTGTGGCTAACCAACTATCTATTGATTTCTATTAATTCATTTTTGCTTTTCACTTCTTATTATAGCATAATTTACTATTTTTAGTAAATTCTTTCTTCGGAGTCGCTTCCTAAACATTTTTTGTGAAATCAGGTGAAATATGAAAGGTCCTATATTTTTTCTGCTAAATATAGTATTAATTGATATATATTTCACGAGGTTTTCGTATCAAACTTAAAGATCGCATTCACCAAAAGCCAGATCCTCCAAAATTTGATCTACCAATTTACTTCCAAATGAGTTCATAGTTTTTGCGTTTCATTTCCTAGGTTATACTTGAGGGGGTACTCATTATTAATAAATATTATATAGGTTTTCAAACCTCATTTTGAGTACCCACAGGAATGTAGCCACTATTATTAATTTTCGAGATATACAATGCTCTGAAGAATATTTCATTATCGTAGTATATTTCGTTTATTTTTGTTAATGAAATGATGTTTATTTTGTCGCGACTTATCTTATTTATTATTTATGTATTTCATTATGTTCATATATGTCTGTATATATCATAGCGCTCTACCTCTTTTCCTCCTTTTTGCATGTTGAATAAGGTCGATGTATCAAGGAGCTATATCGATTGTTTTTCTGAAACTTTGCAAAGGTTAGCTTCTTGTCTCGGCTCTGAGACACTTCCCATGGGGTAAGAAAATATTAGGGAATCATGCATCCTATAAATATTACTTAAGGAAAATTTGAGTCAAAGGAACATTAAATGATGGATAATTTTCTCGACCTTCAACTTCCATCGATGGCATTTACATCCGCCAACCACTCATGGAGGCTCTACACCTTTTAAGGCGGTTAACCAAACTTGATTGTCTAATATTCGGAGGGAAATAGATGAAAAATCATATATTGTTAAATATACTAGAACAATATTCTTAATCATGATTTTTTCCGAATGGGAGAAAGGATTACTTTTTTTTCACGCCCTCTCAGCACTTCTGTGTCAAGGAGACTAGTGGGAGACCTACTAGAGAAAAAGTTGAAAAACTCTATGTTCTCAAGAACACCCACTTTGAATTCTTTCGGAGATGCCATCAAGGAAGAATATTATCTATGGGAGCTAATAGACAAATACATACAATGGATTATGTCGCAAATATCAAAGGATCGTGAGATGTGCATGAGCTAATGAATTTTTTTCATACTTACAGAAAATGGCAATCAAAAAGACTAAATAAACATTGGGTGTATATCATAATTTTTTACATAATTCAGAGGAAATGGAAATTTCCATACTCCTCTCTACTGCACACATGTCGCATGTTGGCAAGACGAAAAAGTTCAAACCTGAAGAGCAAGACATCGACCGCGGAATAGAAGCAAGGCAGCCCCCAACCGTAGGGAAAATGACAACTAAAGGTTTGGTGGCCTGTCCCTTTTCCAAAGCCACAAACAAAGAACAACATTGTGAAGCAAAGATGGAAATGGGGAAGTGGTTTGAGTTCCATACTATCTCCACTCGCCAGTCAGCGGCGCCCGCCACCCATGACTTCGGCTGTATTTAAACATGATAAGGGGAATGAAAAATGGAAGAAGATTATTGATGCGGAGCACAATGCCACTACCCTCAAAATATATCTGCAAGGAGAAACCGATATGGTGGGGAAATGCCTCTTCCGGATAAACGACTTATTGCAAAGTATTCATCGATTGCTGTCGTACACCTTTATCTCAATAGAGGTCATGAATCAAATGCCTCTCGAACAAAACACCCCACACCCATATTCATCAAGTGGCTTCCACAAGAAATACCCCATGTCGCTGGTAGTTTCCCGCATCAGTTTCATGATGACGATATGCGACATTTTAATCCTTAATGTTTTTGATGTATTATTAGCCGCTTAGCCTGTGGGAAGGAACTATTTTTTTTTATCATTTTCACCTTTCGCAGACATTATTATTTAAATAGCGTGATAATAAAGGTAGCATTATTACCTCTCCATCCTTTGGTTACTACAAAAGTCAGTCGGTGTAATTCATTTCAAACCAGGAATTTTTTCTAATGATTCAATTATTTGGGAAAGAAATAATTGGCTAATACCTCTTCCACAAGGAAATAATAGACGAGAGCAACATGGAGGAGTAATGAGACATCTTCTCTCCCGAGCAGTCCTCATCGTCAAATAAGTAGTTGACAATCTACCTATATTGTCTACCGGAGCCCGTTGAAATAAAAATTCCTTCTAGAGAACAATGAAATCAATAGAAGATGGCGGGGTTTCTCATCTGCGGTATCTTGACGCATGGGTACATACAAGGATGATTGAGACTGCAATGACACGGGCAGTCAAATAATAATATTATCATATATTACGATCCCAATATTATTCGATTACCTTGACGAAATCAGCTGGGGGTTTTAAATATTTCAAGAATGTCAATTTGGGGTCGTCGGGTATCACACAATCATACTCATCTGGGAATTCTTGAATCATGATATGATGTGCGGCATAATAACACGTATTTTGGGTTGACAAATGTCCGTCATGAGGATGATGGAGATTCATCGTGGCCATTCATCAACTCACCAGTGGTGTACTCGACGACATCCTACCTTCATCTAGAATTGGGAATACACTCCACCAATATTCAAACAGATCTTCTATAACGTGGATAACATTAATAAAAATAATTTGAGAAGTAATATTCCAAAAGGAATTGGGATTACATTATTGATGAGAGGGGGTGGATTTGTACATCAAAGTCATTCAAGCTTGGCCAACCTAACCACTTACGTATTTCAAAATTTTAAGTTTCTAGCTTACATGTTGGGATTTTTCATAGACTTGGTCTCTCGGAAATGGCCAAAGGAAAATACTATTGCATGTTATCAGAAGGTATTCGTAGATTTGAATCATCAACTTCGATTCGCATTCTCACGCTCACATTAAAGGCATTTCAATGTATCATCGGAGACAAAATGCCTTTCTTAACTTTATGCTATCGAAGTTTACTCAGTTAAAAGTACCCAGTGGCATTATCACATCAGATGATTATCCGACATATGTAGAAGACACTTATGAGATAGTCCATTGCAGGGGCTTGTCAAAAATAGAAGCATTAGATTTTGGGGAAAAGGAAATTATCCACATATCACCACTCGTGAAAGTTCATGCTTTCGCACACAGCGGGAAGTTGCGTAATTACGACTATCATATGTTATATATCGACATTCTCATTTGAATATAAATTATAATAGAAATATTAATAGTAATAATAATATATTAGTTAACATCATCAGTATTAACTTCTTATGCATAAGATTTAATTTAAATAATTTATATTTAATTTAGCCACATACAATACAATTTCCAGAGTAAGAGGGTTCCGGTTTCACCCCTGTGATTTTCTCGATCACCGACACCATTTATTTCCACATATGAAGAGATGTTACATCAATTTGGGAAGTCTACTAGAGTCGGGTCATCGGGACTTTGGGTCGAGAAAAACCGGCAAGACGTAGGGCGATAGCACACATTAAAACTCTTCAACGATGATGTCGTATATCAGTTTGCATCGCTGATAAACACATACATTTGTCCTCTCTTATACTTGCCACCTACTCCTAGTCACTTTTTCAATCTCATTCCATGGATTACATGTCAGCCTTCCTTCTACTAGCTAGCTGAAATGAATTCCTTTTTTGTCACATACATTTTCAAGATGCTTACTATGATTTAATTAATATAAATATAGAATATATAAAAATTATACTTTATTTGAATGTTTGTGGGTAAACTTTGATCCCATATTCTATCACTGAGACGGATAGTAGGCCTTTGGGACTCACTTATAGATGGTGGATACTGTTTACTCATTGTCTCATCTACACCGATGGCCACAGAGGTCATCAATCAATGATCATACACATCTCATATATTAACTACGCTGGATGAGTTCCCTAAGGGAGTAGTACAACTATATCAGGTTTCGATAGCTCAACTTGTTATACCCTTCCAGGGGGCTTTTTAGATTACATTACTTCGCTGATGAGCTACTACATTTGGCGCTATCGGTGAGATCTCACCATCTCTGCTCGGTATATTGGGCAAAAAAATAATTCATTGATGATCCCAACACACTCACGTCAAAGCTCATGACATTGATAGATCTAATTTCTATACAAGAAATGAGACACACACGTGCGCTACATTTCCAGTGGGTGACAGTGTTATACAGTATATGAGTTTTTACACTAAATATAGCAAGATTTTTTCCCCCGTTTCCCATTATGGGCCACTAACTGCTGTAGGGGGATACTCATTTACTCACTTATATTCTAAATAAATTTCTTTCGCACTCTTAGTGTCTGAGTGTGGACACTTTCATTTCTATTAGACATGATTCATATGCGTAAAAAATCACATCAATAGAGTTAGTCCCAAATCGCATGGAATCGCTTTCATAAATTATTAGGATAATGCTAAATATCGTATAATAATAAAGGATCCTCCACAAGTTGCCACGCCACAACTCACCAAGAAAGTGGTTTCACTGGGGGCTGATCAAGTTGGCAGTAATTTTCTCACACGCGGGCGAGTCAATATAGATCATTTTCTTAAGGGGAAAGAATACCGAGGTGGATATTTCTGTGCCCTATCGGACGCCCACCATTCTTTCTTCAGCTTCTTTTCGGAGTCCTCATAGTTCTTTCGGTCTCGCTTTCTAGAAACTGGAGAATCACTCTGGTTACTCAGTAGTTTCTCACCTAAAACTTGCATTCCTGGATATAAATTCTGCGGGTGTACTGAGGAAAATTTAAACAGCAGGAGATGTGATATGCTTCACCTAATTTCCTGTTGCTGGACGCACAATTTCACCTAAATAAATATCTCATAGTTTTTGTGTGCCTGACCCCCTGTGATAGTTTTTAGATTTAGGTCTACATTTCAAATACCCTCGAGTCTCATTGTAAAAACAAGCAGGAGGCTCCCATCTCGCCAACATCTCTTTATGTGATAAGCACGTGTCTCTGGCTACTTTGAGTTTCCGGGGACTCCCGATGGTTGAGGTTGAAAATCAGGAGGATGAGATCGCACTGGGGTGATTGTCTCCTGTGGGATCAACATGAAATACAATTGCATCGTTGATTTTCTCTCCTAATTGAGAGGGAGAGAGAGAAATGTGATGGAAATGTAGAAATTCAAAAATAAAATTAAAGAGTTATTGGACAGCGTGGATCATCAAGAGAAGGTGAGGTCTCATGTCACCACCATTTTTCTTGTTAAATATGGATGTAACATGGTGCATGTGTGGGAATTCGCACCGAACAAAATTATGGTAAAGAAGCATTTACCACTTCCTAGAACTGGATGATTTACTTGATCAATTCAAATATGAAAAATATTTTACTAAGTTTGACTCATGAGGCTATCAAAATCATATAAATGGCCTCAATACAAAACATTCAATGCACACATAATCTGATTTGATCATTGCAAATACCAAATTCATACTAGCTATTCAAAACCTGTTTTGTTTTGAATGTTGTCTTCCATATGTCAAATTTCTCAACAATTAATTTGATGATAGCTACCTTGAGTCAAACTTTAAAATATTTTCATATTTGAAATCTCCGACTAAGTAAATCATCAAACAGAAGTGGTAATGCTTTCTACCATAATTTTGTTCAAGAAAATTTAATTCCACAATGTATTGCACCTAGTTGTTATCCTATATTTTAAATAGTAAATAGGTGACCTGCATGAGGACATACTTCTTTGATGACCTTTGTCTAATAACTCTTTAATTTATATTTTTGAATTCCTAATATTTTCATATCACCATATCCTATACATATAAATTAGAGAAAAATCTGTTTTTTACTTGTATTTCATGTTCGATTCCCTTGGGAGGCAAATCCTTTGGCTCCCTAAATATTCTATCATATTATTTTCAACTCAACCAAATCAGATTTAAATCTTCAGTCACAACCTTGAAAGCTTCATGCTCAACATCATTATTTTTTTTAACACTAATAAAATCACAAAATTATTGGTTGAGTTAATGAGTCTCTTCATTTTTCATATACTTACAAGTGAAATATTTCATTTCTGCCTATGTTCTAAAATTTACCTCCATCACCATCTTTAACATGAATCCACAGCTATGAAGGAACACAAAATAAAGTAAAAAAGTACACATGAACGTAGAGACGTAGTCATAAAACTTCATTTCATTAATAACAATAATTGGAAATATTCTTTTACAACAGAATGGAAATAAAACTAGCTAGGGGTTCTGATAGTTTATCTCCTCCGATAAGAGATGTGCGATATAGCCTCTAAACTGTTTTACAATGAGACCTCAAGGCTATTTATTATTTAGCAAAACTAAAACCCCAAACATCAAAACCTATCCCAGTAGACAAACAACGAAACCAGGGCCTAATGGTAAACTGCAGCGCCTTAACTTCCTAGGGGAGCAATTTGCATATCATCTCACTTTCAATTTCGTTAGAAATTTATATCCAAGGAATACAAATTTTAGGTGAGAAACAACAAAGTAACTTCCGTGATTCTCCTGTGTTTCAGAAAACTAGTCACAGGGTCTGCATGTCAGAAGTTCAGACTCGTAAAACTCAAAGAAAGAATGTGGTCCAAGGAACTGGTGACACAAACATCTCACTCTAAATCATTCTTTCCTCAGAAGAAATGATCCTATTGTATTGACTTCCTCCCCCATGTGAGGAAAATTTCCGTCAAATCAATATCACTCAGAGCCACTTTTTCGGTGAAGGAGTTGGCCAACATTGACACCCTGATATAGAGGATCCTTCATGTCAGTGTGTGCCTGATATTTGTGATTCATTATCATGGAATTTATGGCTTGTTCCATGCGCTGGGTTTAACTCTATTGGTGTGATTTTTTCTCATGTCGATGTGTCTAGTAGAGCAAAGAGACCGACAGTCCACTCTAACACTAGGTGCGTAAAAGGATCATGGAATAGTGAGCTCAAACGAATTATCCCCCTACAACGCGGTGATGTCATATGGCCCATATTGGAGCAGGAAAATCTTGCAGCGGGGTCCAACAAGGCGCTCCTTCTGCAACTGTAACCACACTTTGTCACCCACCTGGAAGTCATGTAGCACCTGATGTTGATAATCTCATTTCTTGTACTTAGAATTAGATCTATCCAATATGTCATGAACTTGTTGGTGGATGTGTTGAATGCGCTCAACAATTTTTTCAGCCTGTCGCCTTGCACCGGAGATTGAGTTGAATCTTCCTCAAAAGAGTCGTGAAATTGGTATGGCTACGCTAACTAAACATAGCAGAACTGTGCCTCAGAAGGGGCTATGGCTAGGTTGGATGCCATTTTAGATTCTTACAGGTTGTACTATACATAGGGAGGCTCTCATCCCATGCATGGATGCATTTGAGTTGTATATGTAGAATGTGGTGCAAGGACCACCAGCCTGATGACTCCTATTTGGCCATCGCTTGTAGATGGAAAGTTGTGGATCAGAGTCAGCCCACCATTCACTTAGAGGGTGGTCCAAAATGTATTAAGGAGCCTACTATCCCGATCTCAGATGATAGAATATGGGATCCAAAAGTTTACCCACAAACATTCAAATAAGATTATCAGTACCTTATGTTTCTATATTCTTCTTACAGGTCGTCATAATGGCCATCTTCGAGAATTTGTCGACGACCAAAAAAAAAAATTCATTTCCATGCTTAGTAGAAGGAAGGCCTGACATGTAATCCATGGAGATGGATTGGAATGCACTTAGGGTAGGGAAAAAGGTACATAGAGGAGTTTCTTCGTACGCGTCAATGGTATAACAGCAAAGACTTATACTTCCTGACATCATGTTGAAGGTTCATAAAATAGAAATACAAAGATCGCTAATTTTTTCTCACCCAAAAAGTCCCAATGACCCGACTCTATGGGCTTCCCAAATGATCTTGCATGCTCGGGCTGGAAGGAATAAAATGGTGTCCTGTGACATAGAAGGGCATCCAGAGGTGAAATCTCTGGAACTTTCTACCCCCAAGAGTGTATTGTATGTACATGTAAATTCAGATCGCTTTTGTATAAAAGGGCTACTGAAGTTCTATAGCATAAGAGTTGAGCACAGTTAGCGCCTCCTGATCGCTGGCTCGGCTAATGTAGTGTGCAACATTATTGGTGTTTCCTTATTGTAATTTATGTTCAAATGAAATTGGTGTCAGTATGCTAACCACTTAGTGATGGTCATGGTTCTCAAGAATCTCCTCGTGGTTCCAGGGACAGAACATGTGGTTGGTGACTCAGGTGGATGACCTGCTTCTTCCAAATCTAATTGCTTCATTTTTCAAGCCACCTGGAATGGACTACATCCTGGTTTTCATATGGATACTGCACACTATGCTCTGGAGCAGTGTCTCAATGTGATATGCCACTGCAGATGCTCTTTGGCCATAAGAACCTTCCTATACATAGGAGGCATTTGTCTCAATGTTATTGGAAAGTATAATAATGTGTATATTTATGCACATCAGAGTTTGATGATTCAAATCCATGCACGTCTGATATTTATACCACAATAATTTTTCTTTTGCCCTCCTTTGGTGACTTGACTCAAGGGCCAAGTGCGTGAGAAAATCCAACATAAACTGGGAGAAATTGTCAAAACCCAAAACGTTTTTGAGCTCAGAAGAGTGGTTTGGGTTGGCCAAGCTTGAATGACTTTGACGTATAGATACAAACCACCCCCTCTCATCAATGAAATTTATCCTGATACCAAACTTGGGTCATGCCAAAAGTGCACCTTCTCTCGAATTGACACACAACTTGTGTTGTCACAAAGAACCTGAGGGGACTGCTGGATGTGGTGGGAGGTGCTCTTCCCACCCTAGATGAAGATTAGGATGTCATCCAGGTACACCACTACATTGAGTTGATGAATGGCCACAAGATGTCTTCCATCATCCTCATGACTTTTTCGGGGACATTTGTCAACCCAAAATGCATGACCAACCATTCTAAAAGGCCCTCCTTAGATTTCAAGGAAGTATGCCACACATCATAACATTCAATTGGTACCTTGTGATACCCAAAGACTTGCACTTGATATTATCAAATATTTACTTCCTTTGATTTTCAATTCAAAAGGTATAATCAATATGGGATTCCAGAATTATTGTAGACAATGTTCTTGTTCAAAGACCCGGAGCAATCCAATACAAGATCTCAAAATCCCATCCTTATTGTGCACCAACACGATCAGGATACCACAGATGAGAAACTCCCATATCTTCCTATTGATTTCATTGTTCTCTAGAAGAGAGTTTTGATAGCTTGGTCCATTGGGCAATCTGCACCCTAGTTAGATTGATCAACTACTTCGACCCGGGACAGTTAGAGAGGGATTCCCTATCGGGAGGTGAAGATGTCCTCGTACCCTCCATGACCTTCTCCGTCTATTGTTTCCTTGTGGAGGAGCCCGACTAGAGGTCGTAGCTGACAATTATTTTCTTTCCAAATGGTGGATCATTAGGAAAAAAATTCCTGGTTTTTGAAATGAGATTACACCATTGTTTTAAAAATCAAGAGATGGAGGTAGCTAATGCTACCTTTGATATCCTTACATAACTATCTTCAAAGTAATAATGAGATGAGCTAAAGTTGAAAATGATAAAAAATGGTTCTTCCACAAATATGGTTGGCTTAATAATACATCAAAAACATTAAGATAAATGTCACATAATACGTCATCCGTGAAGGGCTTTGATATTAGCAGTAGTGTGGCACTCATCACTCAGACATGGAGATCCATTTTCGGGTGAAGCCACTTGATGGTATAGTTGTGGGTGTTTTTTTGTCGTGAGAGACCAAATGATCATGACCTCATTGAGATAATGTTATTTTGGATCTGAATCATTTATAATTAATCGCAATAGGGATCCGTTTATCCACATCTAGAAATGAAGAGGCATTCCCCTCCTTTGGATAATCCAAGCTCCTTCTCCGGATATTTTTGGTGGTGAAGGTGGCATTGTGCTCCACATCAATAATCTTTCTTCCATTTTTCATTCTTATCATGTTCTAATTCGTAGTCACTAGTGGCTACTCCGGCTCGACACTCACTTATTTTGTGAGTGAGATCGGGAGGAACTCAAACCGCCTCGGCCTAATTTGGCTTCACAATGTTGTTCTTTGTTTGTGGCTTTGGAAGGTTGTCTTGGGCCACCAAACCTTGGATTTGTCATTTTTCCTACAGTTTGGGGGCACCTTTCCCTTGCTTCTAATTCACGGTGTCCAAATGGTTCGTTTCTTCTGGCTGAACTTTCTCAAATTGCCAACATAATCGTATGTCGTACACAGAGACAGTAGAGAACTCTGCCTCTCCGAATTATCTATGTAGAAAATTGTGGTACTTCAACACCCAATGTTTATTTGGATCTTTGATTGCCAACTTTTCCCCGTAGCGTATGAAAAAATTATTAGCTCATGCACATCTCGATCCCTTTGATGTTGCGAAGATAGTCCAATGTATGTATTTGTCCTCTCGTAGCTCCCCATTTTTAGATAAGCTATTCTTCCTGATGGCATCCCCGTAAAGAATTCAAAGTGGGTGTTGCCGAGAACATAGAGGGTTCCCCCTCAACTTTTTCTCCCAGGTCTCCCACCAGTCCTGACCGGGGGTCTCTTTGAGGCGTGCAAAGTAATCCTTTCTGGCCGGAAAATCATGAACCAAGAAATATTGTTCTATATATTTATCAAATATATATATGATTTTTTCACCATTTTTCCCCTCGAATATGGGAGTATCAAAGTTTAATGGTACCTAAAAGGTGTAGAGCCTCCATATAGTCACTTTGATGTAGATGCACCATCGATGGGTAGTCGTTGAAGGATCCGGGAAAATTTATCCACCACTGTTGTAGTCTGCTTCTCATAAATTCTTAAGTAATATTTTATAGATCTCATGTTCCCTAATATTTCTTTTCTTACCCCATGGGCGGTCATTCGGATTAGAGAGGCTAACCAAAGTTTCAACTTGATCGAGCCTTAACTCCTTATACATCGACCCTTGCTCAACACATGCAAAAAAGGAGGAGAAAGAGTAGAACGCTATGATGCCACTTTGTCCGATCATGTATGAACATAATGAAATACATAAATATGCATAAGATAAGAGATGCAAGAAAGTAAAACATCATTTCATTAACAAAAAATAACCAAATATGCCTACAAAGATAATGGAAATAAACTAGCTAGGGCATTGGTAGCCTATCTCCTGAGAAGACATGTGGTGGCTAAGCATTCCCGTGAATTGCTCCAAATGAGGCTCAAGGTCTATATATTATTTATTAATAATGTAGTACCCTAATAATCCAAGTACCTAACCCTAGGAAATGAAACACCAAAACTATGGGCCTCATTTGGGTAAATTGGTAGATCAAATTTTGGAGGATGGGAACTTCTTTGGTGTTTACCCCTTCGTTTGATGCAAGAAACACTCATGGTGGAAATATATATCCAATTAATACTACTATTTAGCAAGAAAAAAAATATAGGACCTTTCATATTTCACCTGATTTTCCCAAAAAATGTTGCTTAGGCTCCCTAAACGCTCCGTAAATTTAGGGATCCAAAAATTACTAAAAATAGTAAATTGTGCTATAATTAAGGAAATCGAAACTTAAAGAAATAGTGCTCGGGGTCCAAGTGGAATAGTTGGTTGGCTACTAAATATCCACCTAGATCAAAACATGTGATGTTTTTTCTCAGGTATAGTGCTGACTTTCCTATCATACAAATATGGCTTCCTAAAACAATTCCGAAAACATTTGCCACATCAAGTCACAATGCCATCATGAAATTTTGATGTAAATTCCAATATAAATATTTAATTTCTCATTACTCTGTAAGTTTTCATTCTTGCATATCCAACCTAAAGGATAAGTTTCTGATAGGGAATGGTCTCTAAAACTGAACCCTCTTGACTAAGTCTTTAGAAATGAAATTTTCTTGTGAACCACTATCAAAGATTCTATCAATTTTGGTATGCTTTGAAATAACTTGAATATGGAAAAGTTCAATTCTTGTTTTCTCATATCGAGTATCACTAGGAAAACTTTAAGAGCTAGTGCTTTATGGTCCCAAGATCTTCATTCACACATTGATGTGATCTTTGTTTCTGCCTCTCTCGAATTCGAGCCTAAGTCATGTTGCAGTTGTAGCTATCGTTTGCTCCCTCGTTATTAAACTTTTGCTTCATCCTCAAGATGAAGCTTCCAACAACGCTATTCATTGACTTATTTGGAAACAATTTTTTCATTTTATTTTTCTCCTTCTTCTTGGTATACCTTCATTTCCTTGAATCACTCTACCCTTTGTCTCACTTTTTGAATGGCTTGTTGCTACCCTCTTGTGAGATTTTTTTCCCTGTTTCTTTAGTATGTTTTTCTTGAACACAAACCTCATCTAAAATTGTATGATTAAACATAAGGATAGTATGCCTCAAATAGCTGTGTAAACCCACAATATATTTCAACAAAGTGTCTTTTGATTTCATGTGTACACCTAGTATTAAAGACCTTCTTCTCAACTCTTGGGTGTAACTTTCACACTTTGACCTTTTACTTGTCTAAAATTCTTCCAATACATAATAGCCTTCTGTATATAAGCCAATGGATAGAGTTTTCTTCTAAATTCAGAAATAAAATCTATCGAAGAGGTCGAGCCCTTACAATTATTTTTCATATCCTCTTGTGTTTTGGCTTCCTGCCAAATTAATGAATCACTTTCCAACCTTAATGAAGCCAACTGAATATTTGTTTTATCATATTTGATGTTCTTAATCCTACAATAAAATTGAAGTTGACGAACCCAATTATCAATTCTTTCAATATTCACTTCACCATTATACATAGGTAGTTGGAATTTGATACCAAGATTTAATAAGGAAGTTTTACCATGGAACGTTGGGGTATGTGGATGTGTTTGAGTAATAGTTTTTGTGGAAGAGGGAGAAGATGAAGGTGAGGATGGAGGTAAATATGATGTTGGAGAAGAGGGTGGTTTGATACCATTTCCTTTTCAAAGCTTGTCATAATATCCTCCTTTTCCCAGAAGAACCTCTCACTAAGGCTTGAACTTTAATGTGGCAACTGAATTTAATATTCTCATAGAACCTTCACTATCAGCCATGTCAAACACTATTTCTTGAAAGTCTTTTTCATCTTCTGGTATAATATTATCTCAACTTCTACATTCTACTAAAGCTTTAGGTACAACTTGAGGTGAAATTGTGGTGGAAATTGAGACAATAAGCATCTTCAAAGATTCTCCCCAACTTGAGATGTTGCACCTGCATTATTTCCTTCTCCTCCTTCCTCAAACAACCTCTGTAAACTATAAAAAACACTTGAAAACAATTAAATCATCACAAAAATAAAGAAAACCTAATTTTATATCAAACATGATCCTCAGAGGAGATGTTAATGTAAATGTTCTTGAGGATGTATAAATTGAAAGTATTAAAATTGAGTTTTTATGAGATTTTATGTTAAATTTTTATACACATTAATTTAAACTATGAACAACCTAAAATAGTAGACAAATATACCATAAAACAACCACAACACAAAGAATTAATGAATGAGGTCACCCCTCCCGGGCTACGTCTCTGGTCCACAACTCTTCCAATGGTTTGGACCTATATCATTATGCTAAAAATGGTGCTTAGATAAGCTTGATAAAGGTCTAAATGGCTTCAAAACTTGCTCTATTAGATTTATAACTTTTCAAAATGCTTATATAACATATTTTTTGCTCCCAAATTGTCAAAAACTAAAGAAGTTATGAGTTTCCCCTATCTTTTGCCGTTAGTCACTCTACAAATTCCTAAAAATTCGGAACCAAATTTACAACTTTTCCCCGACTCCACTAACGGAGTGCCAATTTTGTGGAATTGTAGCAGAATTCATGGGATAGATAATTTGACCATTAACTCCCATCCACTGAATTTCGTATTATATTGTATTTGTTGAATTATTTTAAAATTAAAATATTGGGCAGGGCCATGCCTCCACTCCCATCGTTATGTGCCATGGTTATACAATAAACATATATGGGGGATTAGGGCTATGCCCAAACCCCTTACCCCAAACCTCCACCATATTAAACTTTATATAATTTTTGTGGGCTATGGTTAACCACTTAAATCCGCGTAGCCCAAGTGGTTTAGGCTCGTGACCGTTTGGAAAGGAGGTTTCCATCGCTTGAATCCTTTCCGAGGTTAATTTGAATTTAAAAAATATTTTGGTGGCCCTCGTGCTACCATGTGGCAACCTTTTATTGGGCCATGTGGTCTACGTGATTGGCCATCATCCAAGCGTAGAATTTTCCCACACTAGTACCAAAGAAATTCATCCAAGTGGCAAGACCTGGTTGGCCCAATGAGTCCAAGCTGAACCATGCCCATTCGAAATAGACTAGTGAGTTGTAGGGATCGACTGGACAACCTGCACAACTTTTTGCCATTTTTTTGTGTTTTTGGGAAAACAAACGTAACTCATTTATGGGAGCATATGTTTTGGGTTTTCCACGAAAGAAGTTACACTAGATTTAGAAAGAAAAGATCTACATGGTCGTATTATTGGTGTTCCAAATCATTCAAATTTTTCATTTTATGCATATTTTAGCACCTGATCATCAAGGCCATGGAAACATAATCCATGAAGGTACTACCTGATCATTAGTAAATAGTGTCAAGAAGATGAAAGCCATAAATATATATATAAAGCTCATAACCCTAAAAATGAAGGGATAATGCATTATTGTTATAATGAAGATAAGGCTCAATATGAAAGGGTTATTCCTAAAACCATCTCCATTTAATTTTACTAAATCCATTCTCTCTATCTCTAGTTTAGTGGACTAGGTTATTACAAAGCCTTTCTTTAGTAGTTATTACTGAATCCCTAATATCTTCCTTTATTTTTGAGAATTGAGTTATGGGTATAGAAAAACATGGCCATGTAGCTTCTATGCTCATTCAATATGGTTTCAACTTGCATATTTATTTACACGTAGTGACAAATTTACTATAAAAAAAAAGGTGTACATATAGATTTTTAAGGTATATAAAGACTCAAATGAAAAAATCAATTAATAGTAAATCTTCATATGAGATGAAAGAAACATTTCACATTATTTATGTCAATGAGAAAGTTATAATTTTTATTATATAATATAGATCTCATTCCATTGTATCTTATCCATGCTCTATCTCACCTATTATTTGTTGGAGTAGATTTAAGAGTGGATGAAAGAAAAGGGAGAAGCAATCTTATATATAGTCCCCCATATTTTAAATTTTAAATAGGCTTAGAAACACACAATATTCATGTCAAAGAATGCAAGCGGAAGACACTTTAGCATTTAATTTATCCTATGATATCCATATAATTGTTCATTAAGATACATATCCATACCCAACTATATAACCTCTAGGGGCATACATAGTCAAAGAAACAAGAAACTATGAGTAAACAATAAAAATGGAACTACATGGAAACTACACCATCTAATAGAACAGAGTAAATACAAAAGATCGAAGAAGAGAAAATAATAGAAAACTTAGTGGGACTTTGAAGGAGTTCATAATCATAAACACTTTCATGTAAGGTTGTGGCTCATTTTCAATATCCTTATTTTAATTTTTTCAAAATACAAAAAATTGGGAAATATATAAAATATGTGTTAAAGTAGAAGTTTCTCATACTTTAACCAAATTTTTAATTCTTGTAAAGTTTAAAGTTCAATACCTTGAAGGGTTTGCAGAGGTGGACCTAACGTTTGGTTAATGTTCGAGCAAGTAATCAAGAGGGATCCAAAGATTTTCTTGTCGTATTTTAAAGACAAGAACTCGCTTGGCACATTCAACACACCCTGCTATTTTTGGGGAGGGAAAGCCTCTCCACAGCTTTACCTTGTGGACTAAACAACTGATCTTGATCGATGGTCCTGATTCACCGCGGGGGCAAGGCCCCGACGAGTGTTCTATACCCGCAAAACCTCCTACGTTGATGTAAGCCGCTTGGTGACGTATTTAGCCATGTCAAGGTATCATTTAACGCCTTCTTGTGCATCAAATCAACATTTAATTTCAGGACCCCGCCATCTATTTAAACCTATTTTTCTTTTTCACAAGTTAAATGTTATTCTTTTGTATTTGTCAACCTCGATTGTAATCAGCTTTTTTCCATTTTTGTTCGCCACCTTGCATGCATCATGTATAAATGCTCATCTCTTTCCCGGCTCATCAGTCATATTCCTCTCATGGACACTGAGAGGGATATTAGAGATACCCTTTCCTCTCTAGAACACCTCCCTTTTTATCAACAAGTTTGTTTGAATGACAAAGCATGCCCTATTTTCTCTACCATGGTCAAGTGGGCGTATTGTCTACATGTATCCCTAGGAATCATATTTTTCCTGAGCTTCTGGACTGGCTCATATTTGTTATGTATCCTAGAAATTTTTTTGTAATGAATTGTATAGGAGAGAATTTTCTTCAAGTCTTCTTCCAGTTAATCCGTCAAGCGTTACATTACCCAAAATATAAATCTTATGTTCAATTTGATGACGAATCATTGGAAGTGCATTATGATAGTCTTGTAGGACAAGAACTCAACTAGTTCTCCTTCTTCCTAAGGCCAGACATGAAGTGGTTTACACTAGATAGTAAAGAGTTCTCCATAGAAGTCTTTGATGTAGAATTTCAGCCAGTGTTGAGGTGTATAGTAATGGATATCGGGAAAGGATGATAGATTAATTGATAAATTGTTATTGGGACTATTTTCATTGATGATGAAGTCAGAGTAGTGCTAGATATCTTCATCGGGCAGGATGTCGTCAATACTCAAATCATGATTTTATCACTCACTAGGTCATTCAGGTTCCCTTATATTATCATTTATCTCTTTTTAGATCAAAATGTGGAAGAATTCTTGCATTTTGGGTTGAACATCATGGATATCAATAAAAAGAGGAAGTTAGTAGTGTTTTGGACCGATGCAGTAAAAGAGGAACAAAATGAAGAGGGGTTATTTGATTTTGAAAATCATTTCATGTCTATTGCTTATAATATTTTGAATGCGGGTTTGCCCCCATGTTTCTTGCCAAAGGCTAAAGAATTTCTTTAGTTGGGTACAAGTTATAAATTTTGAGATTTGTATGTGTATGAAGATTACTCAGAGATTACACTTTATGGAGCTAGGATAGAACCATATCGACTTCCCAGATTTCTTCCTATGATATTATTTTCCTTAGAATTCATTAGGAAGAGTTTGAATGTTGACCAAATACATTTTGTTTGAATGAAAAAGGGTCACATGTATAAATTACCTATCTGTGGGTCCATTTATATTCAACATGAGTCAAGCAGTTGATGAGGTTAATAAGAAGTTAGATTTTATGCACTTGTTGTTAGGAGATAAATGGGGTTATGATCCTCATAAAATTATTTCAAATAGGAGAGTTGAAAATTGTTACTCATCATTTTTTCTGGGTGATAGCAGACTCGATATAGAGAAGTTAGCCAATAAGGGTTTAATAGGTTCGCTAGTTCTAATATAAAACTCCTTAATTTCTCGAGAAATCAAGAAAGACGAATAAGGAGGCAAGCATAAATTCGAATATGAGGAGAAAAGAGTTGAAAAGAGAACAAAATTCAATGAATGTAGACATAAAGGTGCTCACCTAGTTTTCTCGCTTCAACTAGGATGACCGTAATGTTCCACGTACTCAACAAGACATGGAGATGCTCAGAGAAAATACCTTTGATTAAACAAGTATTTTCTCAAATTGTCAAGGGAATAAAAAAGGGAAGGCTATCATGGAAGCATAGGACAATATCAAGTAACTCTCACATTATTGTTGATTACCATGGATCTAGAAAATGATGAGTTTAAAATTTCTTTCTCACCTCTTATGATATGACTATAAGGTCATCACAATTTCAATATTGTAAATTTAATCGTTGATGTGAGAAAGATTCCTTCTTGATAAAGTCAATTTACACATGAAAATAGGTCAATTACAGGAATGATCCGACCAAGACTATCCAATGGCTCTTGCTGTAGATAATATGCTAGGGAAGGTGATCAAGAAACTAAAATTGGAGAAAGCCAACTCTAGGACTTTAACAACCCAAAATGAAGAACTAAAGAATATAATTGTGAAGATTGGAGTAGATCCAAATGAGAGGTTTGTTCTGCAGAAATTACTACAAAGAGAAAAATCAGAGATTTTTGTATTAAAGAAAAAATTTAAATCATGTACATGGGAGCATTCGATGGAAGCAAAGGTGGCAGAAGTGGAAAGTGAAGAGGAAAGCATTCTTTAGCAAATTTTATAAAGAAGAAGAAATTTCTAAGTTCAAATAAAATGTACTCAAATTGCAATCCGTATTGATTCTCATTCCTGTACTATTATTATGACATCTGGAAAGGATGATCCATCAAAACAGATATCTCAATTAAAAACTGAACTGAAAATGGCAGAGAAAGATCTCACAAAGGCACAAAATGATTTGGAAACATTAATGAAAATAATGCAGGCCAAGGATGGAGAAATTGATAAGTACATGATAGATTATCAAATAGATAATGCTGAAATCAAGATTCTGAAGGAGAAATTGAAGGGAAATACAAATCTGATGTTTGAAAGATATCATATGGAGGAAATCATTGGAGAGAAGAAAGCAAATGTGGATCTTGGTTCATTGTAATTTGGCTGAAAAAGAATTGTCGAGATTTTCATGAACAAGTTATGGAAGATAAGTAGAAGACCATTAAAAGAGCCATATGGGAAAAGAATTTCTTATTGATTTCATTGATTCAAAGACTACGAGCTAGAGGAAAATGAAATTAAATATAGGATCCTATATATGGGAGATTAACATGATGATTGTTAAAACATTGTAGAACACTCACCGAAAAGAAGTTGATAGAGATTAAATAAGTAGTGAACAAATTTGATAATCTATATGAAAAAATAACCAGGGAAAGATTACCATCATGCTGAGACCTCAAAAGAAGTCTATTATCATGAGATTCCTTTGAAACATTATTGGTGTTGGAAAAAAGTAAGGTGGATAACTCTCATGAGAAAACCCAAATACAAAAAGGAGCAGCAGTTGTTAACTTTCTTCAGAGGAATTTTTAGTTATTATGGATGGTGAAGAATTTATTTATAGAGTGACCAACATTTAACAGAATCACTGCATTTACACTGGAGTACCACAAGCCGATCAACTCCCCCTAAGACAAACATTGATGTGTGGAAGAAATGCAGAGCTTGGTTGGTATTTTACCTAATGATCCATCATCTTCAAAAGGACAAGTTAGATAATTAGGAAATGTAGCAAGAAGTGGGACCAAATTCATATTCAGTAGATAGATTAGAGTTTTAGTTTTACTTTATCTTTATTAAGAGAGTTCAATTGTAATTAGATATTTTGATGATATCTAATAGGTAGTTGAAGCGGTTTCAAGTAGTTTGAGAAGTTATGATTAGTTTCAGCATTGAAAAACATTTTTACATTATATTTAAAGAGAAAGTGAAGAAAGGAAAAGGCTCTGGGTTTTGGACCTTTTGACTACCGCAAATTTTGTATTCAATTTTTTGATGATTAATTAATGAAGATCAAGATTCTGGCATATGTTGTTATTGATATGTTTTCCAATTTCCATTCTATATTTTCTTTCTATGAATAAAATGAATTAATTTAGATACATGTCTCTTTTTACATATGTAATTAAGAGTTAAATATCCTTAATGGGAGCTCCTTCATTTTAACTATTTCACTCACATGAAATTCTTCTGAAGTTTAAATCAATAGATCATGTTTATGCATATCAATTTGAGCTTCCTTCACGTTCTTTCAATCACTTCAACTAATATCAGCAGATAATGGCATTGTGAAGTATTTATTATATCAGATTCTTGAGGGTTTAAATAATTAACTTTTGAAGGTGATTAATCAAAGAAAATCTGATATCATATTTTTGTGACACACACACACACACACACAGATATATCTATATATCTGTGTGTGTGTGTGTGTGTGTGTGTGTGTGTGTGTGTGTGTGTGTGTGTGTGTGTGTCTTGAGCACTGATTCCTTACCACAATGAAGGGATTGTTTCTTGAGATACAACATTTTTTGGCATAATTACTGGGGAGCGAAGAAGATAAGTTCATTTCCCGGGTTCTTGTTATATTTCCTTTTTGTTGTTCAAAGAGAAGGAAATAGCAGTTGTGTTTGTTATTTCATAATTCTAGCATATAAAAGGCCTCATACAAGGTTGGGGACACTGCATCAGTAGGTGAGTTCCTATTCTATCAAATCCTCAAAAATTATTTCTAAGAAGGCTCAAAACCAAAACCCCTTCCAAACCTAATCCCACACTCGCCTGCACCCGGGCAAGAAGTTCTAAAACCTTCTTCATCAAAGGATATTTAGGAGGAAAATCACTTTCTCGAAAAAGAATCCTTTTCCCCAATTGGCCAATTTTCAAGAACCAAGGTTGGAAGAAAAATCTTTTGAGTTTGTTTCATTTACCTTCACACAAGCTCAACCAAATAAAGTTGTGTGTTCTTCTATCGTCGTTCATAAACCCCTCCCAATATCAGTTTTTTCACCCCCTTCATTCACACCCACAACTAGTTCATTATCCCCGCCTACTCAAGGAGTGGTTAACCAAGTCATAAACATGGCGGCCCATGCTTTTTTAATGAATAGGTATGCACCATTAAATCTTCTGCAACCTATGAATTTCATGCCCCAGGAATACCTCAAGTTACTTCCTTGTTGTACCAGTGAAGATGAAGTGGATCCAGAACAACACTTGCCATTGTTTTGCACTTTTGCTGAGCATCTAAATGTAGAACATCTAGATGTAGTAATAAGGCTTTTTGTACAGTCTCTAAATGGAGAGGCAAGAAAATGGTTTAAATATTGGAAAATGCCTCCATTAATAATTGGTACGAATTAGAAACACAATTACCCAATATGGGGTGAAAAATAGATAATAAGCATTTATTGACAGAGTTTAATGAAATTAAGAAAAGGTCGATGAAAACACACTAATTTTATTAAAATATTCAACAAGTTGAACAATATTTTACCCCTAGAAATTAAGCCCCCTCTTGTTGGAGTAAGGGTAGTTTTTGTTGAAGCCTTTGAACTGTAGAATTCAATTTCACTCTAAGAGAGAGGAGATCTACTAATCTTGAATAAATCGAAACTGATGCTTTGGAGATTGAAGCAAACATGACTTCTGTTGGGTAAACACAACAAAAGAAGTCAGCTCAAGATAAGGGCAAGGTCAAAGAAGAATCACCACAAAGGATCGTCGTGATTTATGACATGACAAAGGTTACCGTGAATTTGTCAAATAAATTAGTAAAGATGGAGTTAGAGTATAAAACTCATAAAGGCCTACACAACAAAATAGATGAGTTTTCAATCCTCAATGAGAGTACAAACTCGCAAATTTTGCAGAGGGAGAGAAGAGAACAAGACCAAGTTCAGACATCACTGTATATAGAAGTAGCAACTACATAGTCTGCTCAAGATGATCAAAGAGAAGTTGAAGATCAGATTTATGTTGTTTACATGAAAGAAGATAAGAAAGAGAAATAATGTGAATAAGAATACACAAAATTTGAGGTGTCCTTTGACCAAGAAGAGATGGATGAGTATTTTAGGGAATTTACAGATTTTATGCAAGTATATCTACATAAGAAATATGATTTTAGATGAAGAAAGAGATCAAGGAAGCAGGATGATGAAGAGAAACATCAATATTTAGTCCCTTCTCGAATGGTGACTCCACAAGCAAAGAAATCAGTAAAAAATCCGATAAGTGGAACAACCTATGAATCTAGCTAGTGACCAAATGCAACAAGCCGAGACTTCCCAAACAAGTCTGATACTAGTAATTTGGAGAAGGTTTTTACCGTGTTCAAAAATATTTCTAATCGTAGTAGAAATCAAGAATAACCGAGAAAATTATCAAACAAAATCAATATTTCAATCTATCAAAGGAGCTAGAAAAGATCAAATCCGACTACCCCTTCTTGAGCTAGCTAAGACAATTGCTACAAGAAATGGATTGCAGACCATTAATCTTTCCTTACCATGACAATGTTGATACTATGAATTTGAAAGAAGAAAAACCAAATGGTCACTTGGTCCATATGTGGATGAGGTAGATTCTTCTATTCCATTTTATATATCACCGCGCCTCTATGATTGCACTCCTTCATAATTGTATGTTAGACTTGTGTGCTTCATGCATAATCTCATGCCATTGTCTATAATGAAAGAACTGAATTTGAAAATTAATAAACCCTATAGAGACCTATATTCATTTGACTCTAAAAGGGTGAATTATGTTTGGCTTATCAAAGACATGGTGGTATCCTTGGCCCAAATTCCATCCAAAAGTATAATGATGGATCTAGTGGCTCGCAGACATTCAGCCTAGGTTTGGCATGCTTTTCCTAGATCCTCGGGGAGCTGTTTGGAGGATTTTTAAAACTGGACTTCACATATGATATTATTTCTATTTTTAATGGGGAATAAATAAGGTTATATGGATAAATAATATTTGTTAAAACTACCACAAAGAAAGACGCTGGAAATCCCCCCATTTATTCTCAAGAAAAAGAGGATCTTTCTTGTGTTATGCTACATGAAGATGCGTAGCTCAATAACATCTGAGAAGCATCTCTTCAAAAATTGTACATAATGAGTTGTGTTCAAACAAAAATTTGGAAGTGTTACTTTGATGGTTCCTATTCAAAAGATGGCACAGGTGTTGATTTTTATTGACATTCCAAAGGCAATTTTCATCTTTTTCTTTTAAGTTTTAAATTGAATCAACAACAATGTAGTTGAGTATGAGCCGCATTGTTTTTAAGTCTTGAAATCGTTAAACAAATGGGAATCCAATGTATTTCCATTTTTTCTTATTCTCGAGTTGATTATAAGGAAGATTAAAAACCTTTTTCAAATAAAACATCTAAGGCTAAGATCATAGCAAACGAAGTATGGGAATTGATTGAGAATTATTTTGAATATTTGAATCTCATCCATTCAAGAGAAGAAAAACAATGACAACATTCAATCGGCGCTGTAGCTATACTCTCTTCAAGCCACTCTATAAATCCAAAACTAAGGTATGAAATTGAAATGAGGCATGGACCCTCTTATTTCTAACAATGTTAAGCAATTAATGTGTATTTGAAGATGATGAGAAAAGAATCATTTTCTCGACAATGATTGAAAACTGAATATATTGAGATAGACCAAGAAAGTGAACAACCGACTGTAATGAAGAATTGAAAAATCTTAAGAAATTAGTAGGCGGTCACAAAATAATCCAGTTGAAGGATAACATATTTCCTAGAGGATTATTTCCTCTTGAAATAATATTTGATTCAAATGATGTGGAAATGGATCCAAAGAAGATACCTCAAGAGGGTGAAATGGAAGATTGTAATCCAGGAACCCAACAGGATCCCAAAGTTGTCAAGTTATTCAAGGGTGTCCCTAAGAGTTATAAAGAAAGGTACATTGACCTCTTTAAAAAGTATGTTGATGTGTTTGCATGGTCTTATGAGGATTTGAATACATATGGCACATGTACATACTCCAAAGACAAGATACCGTTGAATGATGGGATCAAGCCTCAAAAAGCGTAAAACTTAGGCAGCATTAGTCCATTTCTCCTTGTTCTAATTGAAAGAAAGAGGTGAAATATTTGTTGCAAGGAAAATTATAGTCCCACTCGTGTATTCGGGATCAGGCTTTCTAACTCCGGTTCCCGTGAGGAAAAAGAATGGAGAAATAAGGTTATGCGGTGACTTCAGGAATTTGACGGTGGCATCACTTAAAGATAATTATCCTTTTCTCTCGTGTGGACTATGTATTATGGAAAGTAACAAGAGCATTCGTGATTGTTCTATGGTTGATGGCTTCTCCGGATGCCAATAAGGGTAATGTAGCTCAAAAAGAAGATCAGAGAGAAAACAACTTTTACCATGCCCCTGGAACGTTCGCATGCAAGAATTCCATTTGGCCTTAAGGAACACAGGTGCCACTCCTTTCAAAGGGTAATGGATATATAATTTTTGTGGGTGATAAGTTTTGTAGTTATATATTTGGAGTGATGTGACCATCAGGTTCAAACGATGAACACTTGGGAAAATTTATAGAAGGCTTTCCTAAATGCGTAGAAATTTGCGTTGTCTACTGGAATCCAAAAAAATATTTATTTTGCTTTGGAGGAAGGAAATTTGTTAGGACATATAATTTCGAATCAGGGAGTAAAAATTGATCCAGCAAGATTAGAAGCTGTCTGTGCAATACCCTCGCCAAATGAGTAAAAATTATATTCAGTAGGTTTCTGGAAAATATAATTTCCTAAAGAACATGTATCCCGAAAATATGCTGAAAGTGTCGTAAACATATTACGTATATGTTGAAGAAGAATGTAGAAGTAAAGCGCGATAATGATTCTAGAGAATCCTTTTGCCACAATTAAAGAAGGCCTTTAGGAAGCTCTAGTCCTAATCACGGATTATCAAAAGGCTTTTCAAATATTTTCTTTTCCATCACCTACTACCATTGTTGTTGTGTCAGTCAGCAGAAGAATGAAGATGGTAAAGAGTAGTCACTGTGGCATTTTTCAGCAAATTTCTTAGGACACCGAACCCATGTATAAAATTTCTTTGAAATACAAGTATATGCCTTAGTCAAAGCATTAAAAGCCTTTCAAGACTTATGTGCTACTCTCCCGTGATAGTTTCTTATGTTCCTAACTCTGTCGTGAAAGATGTGTTATTTCAAAGTGATGTTGAAGGTAAACGAGGAAAGTGGACAAAGCTGTCCAAGAGTATGACTTAGATATCAAGCTCCACAAAAATTGGTTAATGGTCGTGGCTTTGGCAAAAGCTGCTAATAGAGTCAGATTCCTTCAATATTTGGGAATTAATTTGATGGCACCCTTTAGATGAATTTATTGATGAAAGGGAGATAGAGCAAATACAAACACAACAACTAAATACAAGTTTTTGTGCTCTGATTGCATAAGGATATTGTTCATTATTTATGCTTTTTTCTCTCTGTCCAACCACACTAAACAAAACAAAATACAGACCTCTTAATCTCAAATCCTGTACCCATATGCTTCATAATTGATGATAAGCTATATTGGAAGGATCTTGTTGGCATCTTGTTGTTGTGTTTCGACTCAAAGGTGACCAAATGGGAGTCGTAAAAAGAATACCATGAGAGTCTATGTGGAGTGCGTCGTTATGGTTGGAAGGTTACCGGTCATAAAATTTCTCAAATTAGGGTTATTACTGCTCCCTCATTGTCAAGCTGACGTATACAAATTGGCTAGAAGCTGCCGCAAATGTCGCTTAATTGCAGAAAATAAAAGGTTATCTCCTCTACCTCTTCTCCTAGTGTTCATTGAAGAACCTTGTAGGCAATGGGGATTATATTTTATTGGGGAAATTAATCCACCACCAAGTGTATAGTTCAAATGTATTCTAACTACCACTGACTATTTCACAAATTTGGTGGGGGAAATACCTACCAAAAAGGCTAAGGCCAGGTAGTAATGAATTTTGTGGAAGAAAACATCTTCAACAGGTTTGGGTGTCCAATCAAGTTTGTAACTGACAATGCAAGATAAATTCACGTCTCGATTCATTAGTTTATTTTTCAAACATACAATGTCATTCTATCTCATTCTACAACATATCATCCTCAAGGGAATGGGCTAGCTGACCTTCTAACAAAAACATTGGTAAATATTATGAGGAAGATAATTAATGAAAATACTCGGATTCAAAATTGACATTTTCTCTTTGGGAAGTATGAGTAGCTCACTATAATATCTATAGGTAACTCCTTATGAATTGGTTTATGGAACTCCAGCTTATTTCCTACTCGCCTGGCTAGACGAGTAATTTCCTTTCCTTCAAGAAGCACATGGGTGAAGAACCTAACGCGACTCGGTGAAAAGGTTTGAACAAGGTTATAGATTTAAGTGACAGTAGGGGACAAAGTCGTAGAAAATTTGATCACTTATCAAGAAAATATGAATTCCTATATATAGAAAAGCAAAAGGAGATTATTTTTCAAATTGGAGATTTGGTGCTAATATGGGACACCAGAAGAGAAGAAAAGGGAAAAACATGGCAAAGTTCAGACGCACTGTATGTCCCATACAATATTGTTGAGGTAAGACTGCAACAACACATTCATTCTAGAGGATCTTTGATGGAGAGACAAGTACAACTGCGTAATCGCGCAAGATTCAAACGATTACTTCCAAAGATTAAAATTTTATGGTTCATCATTGTACATTTCTAGATTTCTCATCGGTTTCGCGTTTCATCAAACAACATTTGGATCCATGCCCTAAGTGAAGGCACTAATCTCAAAGTTCTTAGCGTTTCAGTGGCAAAAAAACACTATCGGGTGGAGCCAGATGTTGTGGCTCTATTTGCAATATCCTTTATTTTAATTTTTCAAAAAGCACAAAAGAATGGGAAAAGTATAAAATATGTGTTAAAATACGATGCTTTTCTCATACTTTAGCAAACTGTTTGTAATGGTTTTCGTAAATTTGTAAAGTTTCAATACCTTGGAGGATCCACAGAGATGGGACCTAATGCTTTGGTTAAAGTTCGAGCAAGTAATCAAGTGGGATCTAAGAAATTTTGGCTGCTAGAGTTTAAGGACGAAAGCAACCTCGCCAGAAAATTCAACACACGTGGGTTAATGGAGAGGGTGCCTCCGCTCGTTAACCCCCGTTAAATCGACTAGCCGACATATCGACTGATATGCAGTCGATCTAACGTGGGGCAAGTGCCTCGATGGAGTGCTCCGTACTCTGTGAGGCCTCCCCACAAGGACATAAGCCGCGGTTGGTGACAACTCTTTCGCACCACATCAAGGTATCGCTTTAATCTGCACTCAAGTGCATTAAATCAACATTTAATTTCGGTGGACCTCACGCCATCTATTTAAAGCATCGTTTTTTCTTTCTCACAAGCTAAACGTCACTCCTTTGTATTTTTCAACCGATTGTACCAAAGGCTTTCCATCGTTGTTTTCTCGCCTCAGCACATAGATATCATGGCTAAACGTTCATCTCTTTCCAAATTATCCAATATGATTCTCCTCATGGAAACCAGAGGGATATTCAAGATACCCTTTTCTCTCTATAACACCTCCCATTTTATCAAGAGTGTCTCTGCTTTGAATGAGAAAGCATGCCTCTATTTTCTCTTTCATGGTCAAGTTAGGCGTGTTGACCACATGTGTCCCTCAGGACTCATCACTTTTCCCGAGCTTCGTGCACCTAGCCGGCACCGCTATGTGGCATCTCTGGTAAATGTTTTGTAATGAATTGTCTAGAGAGAAATGTTTCTTCAAATATCTGGCCCAATTAATTGTCATGCCTTATGTTACCTATAATCTTTAATCTTATGTTCAATTCAATGACGAATCATTAGCAATGCGCATTATGATAGTCTCTGTAGGATAAGAATTTGAAACCAATTTGCCTTCTTCCTAAGGCCAAACACAAAGCAGAATGCACTAAATAGTAAATATTTCTCCATAGAAGTCTTTGATGCAGAATTTTGGCCAGTGCTGAGGTGTATATTAAAGAGAGGATGACAACATAATTTATAAATCAATATTGGGACTACTTGCATTAATGATGAAGCCGAGAGTAGTGCTAGATATCCCTTCTTACTAGCAGGAGGTCATCAGTAATCCACTCATGATTTTATCACTCACTGGGTCATTGAATTTCCTTTCCCTTATCATTTATCTCTTTTTATATCAAAATGTGGAATAATTCTTGCATTTGGGGTTGAACATAATGGATGTAAATAAAAAGAGGTAGCTCGTAGTGTTTTTGGACCGATGTGGTAAGAGAGGAACAAAATGAGGAGGGGATGTTTGATTTTTGCAAATCATTTCATGTCAACTCCCTATAAGATTTTGAATGAGGTTTACTTCATGTTTCCCTGGCCAAAGGCTCAAGAATTTCTTCAGCTTGGGTACAAGTTGTAAATTTGGAGATTTGGCATGTGTATGAAGATCACTTCCAGATTAGACTTTTATGGAGCTGGAGATATAACCATATAGACTTCCCACGCTTTCTTCCTAAGGATATTATTTGCCTTAGAATTAATTAGCCGTGAGTTTGAATGTTGAAAAATACATTTTGTCCCAAGGAAAAGCGTCACATGTTTAAATTCACCTCATATTTTGTGGGTCCATTTATAGTCAACATGAGACAAACAACTGATGAGGTTAATAAGATGTTATATGGTATGCACTTTTTTTTAGGAGATAAATGGGATTATGATCCTCATAAATTCATTTCACACAGGAGAGTTGAAAATGGTTACTCAACATTTGTTCATGATTGTAGAACTGACATAGAGAATTTAGCCAATAAGGGTTTTGCAAGTTCTATTAGTTCTATTATACAAACTCATGTCATTTATGAGAAATCAAGCAAGAGGAGTAAGGAGGAAGTTATAGATTTTGAAGATGAGGAGCAAAGATCCAAAAAGAAAAGAAAATTCAATGAAGACATAGTAGGTGCTCAACCTAGTTTTTTTCTTTAATTAGGAGATGAACAAAATGTTCCACTCACCAAGAAGAGCAGGGAAATGCTCAAGAGAAAATACCTTTGATTAAACAAGTGTTTTCCAAATCGATGGAAAGGAATCAAAATATGAAGGCTGGCATGGAGGCACTGTGCCGAAATATCAAATAACTCGCACTCTGACAAGATTGTTGACCTGGCCATGGATCTAGAAAAATACCAGCTTTAAAATCTCTTTCTCACCCTTTTTGATATGACTATAGGTCTCATCAAGTACTTTCAAGACATCTAGAATTTAACCGTTGATGTGAGAAAGATTCATTTGCTTGATAAAGTCAATTTACACAAGAAAACGTGCTCAATTAATCAGTGAATGATCCGAATCAAGACTAATGCAATGGACCTTAAGGTAGATAATATGCTAGGGAAGGTGATCAAGCACTCAAAATTAGTAGAAATCCAACCTGCGTTTTAACAACCGAAAATGAAGAACTAAAGAAGATAATTGTGAAAGAAATGGAGTAGATCCTAATGATAGGTCTCATGGCGCGTAATTACTAACAAAGTGCAGACTAAAAGATTTTTTGTATTAAATAAAAAGTTTTGAAATTACCTGCAGTGGAGAATTCTATGGTAGCAGCAGGTAAGGTATGGAAAGTGAAAGGAAATTCTTCTTCACAGAAATTTTCACAGAAAGAAGAAGAAATTTCTTAAGTTGAAATAAATTGTACTCAAATTGCAAAGCCGATGGCTGATTCTCATTCATGTACCATTATTATGCCATCCTGGAAATGATGATCTAGGCAGCACAGCTTATCTCAATTAAACATTGAACCTGAAAATGGCAAAGTTGAAGGATCTCAAAAAGGCACAAAATGATATGGAAACAAAGAATAAAAATAGTGTGCCAAGGAATGAGAAATTGATAAGTACAAGACAAATTTGTCAAATAGTTAATGATGAAATTGAGAGCCCGTCAGGAGAAAATGAAGGGAAATATAACTTGATACAAGCTAAAGATATCAAGTATGGAATGAAATCATTGGAGAGATGAAAGCAAAGACTGGGATCTTTGGACTATTGTATTAGAAGAAAAATCATTGATAGAGAATTTTGGAGGAAGAAAGTTATGGAAGTATAAGAATGAAGACTAATAACAGAGCTACATATGGGCAAAGAGGATTACTAATTTCTGATTGATCCAAAACACCGATAAGGAGTTTAGGGAGAAAATGATATTGAAGATATGATCCTCTATGCTCTGGATATCAACAATTTTATTGTTAAAAATACTTTCAGCAGAAGACCTACCTAAAGGAAGTTGGACAAAGATTAAAGAAGCAGTGAACAAATTTGATAACTGTATGACAAAAGAACCAGGGTAGGATTTCCACTCGTGTTGGGACCTCAAAGGCAACGTCCATGATCAAGGGATTCCTTTGAACCATTATTGGTATTGGAAAAAGGTAAGGTGGATTACTCACAAGATAAAACCCGCATCCTAAAAAGGAGCAAGAGTTATTAACTTTCTTCATAGGCATTTTTCGGTATATTGTGAGATGGTAAAGACTTTATTTAGCGCAGCAACCAACATTTAACAGATCACCACCTTTAGGCCAGTAGTACCACAAGCCGATCAACTCCCCTACGACAAAGAATTGAAAGTGTGGAAGAAATGCGGAGCTTGGATGGTTGTTTTTACCTAATGATCTCTCATCTTTGAAAAAGGACAAGTCGATAATCGTGGAAACACTAGTACATAGTGGAAATTCGACACTTTTGACCAAATGTCGTACATTTCCCAAATTTTATCAAATTTTTCAAATCCTACCCACAACTCAAGTTGCATATAACGATGTTTGGAAATAAGTGTCTGATATCGCACTTGTGGTTAGTTTCAGCCTTTTTGATGTTTGTAGGCAAAATCATCTAATTTCAGAGTTTGGGAAAAGTGACATGAATCTGCGTAACAGCTGGAGCCACATGGTCGCTATTGAGAAGTTTTAGAAAGCTTCGCTATTGTGACAGCTTTATGGTAAAAGGTGTCAATTACATTTCAGAAAAAGTTTCAGACCCGACAGAGAGCCAAGTGTCGTATTGCGACGCTGAGAAAGCATCATGTGACAGATCGCAAAAGTGTCACTCTTGCGACATTTTGGGCTATGTGTCGCTCTTGCGATGTTTGTATAAAATTAGTCAGTTTTAATGATTAATTAAGTGTAAAAGTGGTGAAACATTCTAAGTTTTTATGTATTGACAATTGGCCTGGTGAAATCGAATGTTGTGTGGACAGAAGATGCATCCAACCTAAAAACAAAGGTATGCATCCATAGTTTGTATAGGTTTTCTCTTGCAAGCTAAAAACAAAGGTATGCATCCATATTTTGTATAGGTTTTCTCTTACATCTCTATAGATGAAAATTAAAGGGAAAGAAGATAAATTTGTTGCTACTCATTAGGGACAGGCACCAATGTATAATTATTTAAAATAAAAACCTTGCATCCTGCATATGAAACAATAGATTGTTCTAGATTATGGATAGTCCATTGACTCAATTTGCATGTTATCCTATTCTTATCGATTAGAAAAAGCTTGATTATGAGGTTGACAATGAGCAAGTTCATTATAGTCGAGCTTCATTCATAGTGGATTGTTTAAAACCTATAGTTTATATTTTAATGATTGGACATGAATTTTTAGTGGCACAATGCGGAAGCATTGATGATCCTTTTATGGATAATTTTGGATTACTATGCATTATTGGTTTTCAAAGTTTTGTGAAAGGTGTAATCTAGGATTCTTTCCTAAGCCCAGTAATTAGATGCTTTGGGTTGCACAATAAGATTTAATGTGGTTGTTGTAGTTTTCGAGACAAGGTTCTACACTAAATAATTGTTATAGGGAAGTGTTCGGGTCGGGCCGTTTCGTTCGAGAGTGCTCGTATCAGTTTTGCTAAGTTGTGACTGTCTGGGTCCCTTATACAAGTTTGGGTGGCCCGTTTTCCATTTTCTCCCTTGTGGCATTATTCAGTCAAGTGCGCCATGTCGCGTTGTGTGAGGTCGCCCGACCGAGCGTATTCGGGTCGGTTCGGGCCATTTTGTTCGAGTGCACCCGTATCGGTTTTGCTAAGTTGTGACCGCCTGGGTGCCTTGTGCATGTTCAGGTGGCCCGTTTTTTGTTTTATCCCTTGTGGAAGCGTTCGTTCGGGCGCATCGTGTCGTGCTGTGTGAGGTTGCCCGACCAGGCGCGTTCGGGTTGGGTCGGGCCATTTAGTTCGATGCTACTCATATCATTTTTGCTAATTTTTTACCACTAGAGTGTCTTGTCCACGTTTGGGTGGACTGTTTGCTGTTTTCTCCCTTGTGGCATTGTTCGATTGGGCGTGCCGTGTTGCGCCGTGTGAGGTCGCCCGACCGGGCACTTTCAGGTCGATTCATTTCATTCGAGGGCGACCGTATCAATTTTTCTAAGTTGTGACCGACCGGGTGCCTTGTGCACGTTTAGGTGACCCATTTGTCATTTTCTTCCTTGTGGCATCGTTCGGTCGGGCGCGCCATGTCGTGCCATGTGAGGTCGCCTGACCGGGTGCGTTCGGGTCGGGTCGTTTCGTTCGAGGGTGCTCGTATCAGTTTTTCTAAGTTGTGACCGCTCAAGTGCCTTGTGCATCAAGTGGCCTATTTGATGTTTTATCCCTTGTGGCATCATTTGGTTGAGTGCGTCGTGTGAGGTCACCCAACCGTGCGCGTTTGGGTTTGGTCATTTTTTTTTAGGGCACCCATATCAGTTTTTCTAAGTTGTGACTGCCAATATTCATACTCCTTCTGAATAACCAATAAAGAGTGGAATCCATATTAGAATTGGAGTAGACAAGATAATGGGCCAGCAACCCATTAGCAACAGACCTGGAACTCAAAGTAGCATCCTATCCTTTCTTAACAGCATGGGGATTCATACTTTGGATCAGATATCTCAGTGGGATTCTCATTCATAGATTTGGAAAGGATGAATCTTCCCAAATATACCCATTGAATTGGAAGCAAGCCTCACCAATATTCAAACCCATATTCCTGGAATTTCCCCCACCAAATGCAACAGTGATGATGGCTTTCACTGGGATCTCTTAGGCTCCAGCTACACAGTCAAAGAAGCTTACCAACATATTTGCATCAATGAATAATCCATGCCCATTTGGACATAGTGGAAAATAGCTTGGAAAATAGAGACTCTCCCGTAAAATAAAATTCTTTATTTGGGTCCTCCTAAAAGGGAAAGTCTTCACGTCTGAGAATCTAAAAAAATGTGGGGTAATTGGCCCATCTCATCTGCCCAAATTGTCAAGCAAATTGAGGAAACCATTCAACATCCTGCTCATAAATTTCCCTTTGCCCATCGCTCGCTGGAGAGAAGCTTTTCAGAACATCAACCTTCCCTGGGGTCCCAACAACTCCATTGTTGAAGTCTTGCATCTTTGGAAAAGAAAATATCCTTGGTAGCATAAGAAAAAAAACATTTCTCGTAGAGTATGGAATTATTTACAATGCTCTCTCCTGTGGAATATATGGCTATCTTGAAATCACATGGTATTTAAGGAAAAAGAAACCAACATCAGGAAGTTATACAATAAGGCATGGAGTCTCACATTGGAAGCAATGTCTTCTAAAAGTCAAGGGAAACTTGACACAGCTGAACTCTATGTTGAAAAAGGGAAATTGATAGGGTATTTACTAGACAAAAGCAACAATTCTCACAGTAGGAGTGACATTAACAACATCAACAATTCTAGCTATAGTTGGAAAATTAGAATGAAAGATGAAGAGTTTTCTCTCTGGCTCAGAAACTGCAACACCCATTATCTATTTTTTGATGGTGTCTCTAAATCTAATCCAGGGATGGCCGAGGCTAGAGGAATCATCTGACATAATGCCAATGGAGACATCATAACTGCCTATGAATGGGGATTAGGAAATCTATCCAATAACAGGGCCAAAGCTCTCGCTCTTTATCAAGGTCTCATCCAGCTTCAAAAAGTTGGCATACACACAACAACGATCATTGGAGACTCGGATATTGTCATTAGTCTGATGGTATACAACCAGAACACCTCCAATGTGATCCTATAGCAAACAATTAGTTGATTCCAAGCACTTTCTTAGCAGATGAAAGAAATCTAATTCTACCATGTGCTATGTTCACTCAACAAGGAGGCAGATACACGTGCAAATAGAGCCTGGTTACATCCTATAGGCTTTCTTTGATGCCGGGCTATTTCGTTAGAGGGCTCCCTTATTAGTTTTTCTAAGTTGTGACTGCCTGGGTGCCTTATGCACATTCAGGTGGCCCATTTTCTGTTTGATCCCCTATGGAATCATTTTTTCGTGTGCATCGTGTTGCTCCGTGTGAGGTCACCTGACCGAGCGCGTTCGGGTCGGGTTGTTTCTTTCGAGGTCTCACGTATCAGTTTTTCTAAGTTGTGACCACCCAGGTGCCTTGTGCACATTCAGGTGGCCCATTTTTTATTTTCTCCCTTGTAGCATCATTCAGTCGGGTGCACCATGTTGTGCCATGTGAGGTCGCCCAACCGGGCACGTTTGGGTCGAGTCGTTTCGTTTGAAGGTGGCCATATCAATTTTGCTAAGTTGTGACCACCAGTTGGGTGCCTTATGCACATGACCGCTAGTCGGGTGCCTTGTGCACATTCTCATGAATATGGGACACTCGAACTCAAGATTTTCTGGAGTAGTCATGAGGTGCATTCTAGTTATTAATACTTCATTAGATGGCCATTATCTAGACTTAAATTTTGTGACAACACTGTGGTTGAGTTTGAAACTGGAGATTGAACATGCATTTGGTTTGATTGCAATATACATTTTCATTAATAAATGTAAAGAAATGGCTAACAAATACAATAAATTAATAAATAAAGAAGACATGGCAACAAGCAATAATACTTACAAAATTGTTACATTGAGACTCAAAGAATAAGCAACTAATTTTCACAAACAGAGACCAATGAAACTATCATCTTAAACCCTAACCCCTGAAACAGTAATTCCCAACCCCTAACCCATTTAACCCCCTACACCTATAAACCCCTAACCCATTTAACCCCTAAACCATAAACCTATAAACCCTTAACCCCTAACCCATTTAACCCCCTAAACCCCTAGTAAACCCCTAACCCCGCCCAAAGAAACACATTCGTACGGGTCGGGTCAAGTCGTGTGATGGCGCTCAAGGAAACGCGTTTAGGCAGGTGATCAATTTGTATAGGAGATCTATGATGACTTACATTTTTCCTTTGCTTGAATATTAATCTCCTAGCAATCTCATATACAAGTTGATCATCTTTCCACATAAATTAATATTTATGCCCAAACATCATTTTCAAGGACTCCCCTTTTCTACTCTATAATTTCCACATACCCATTGGCTCTCTTTCCTTGCAATGAATTTATGGTAATGGTAGGGTATATTTTCTTCCTCGAACTCCTATCATAGGCTCAAAAATATTTTTATCTAGTGTTCCCATATGTCTAGAGGATCATTCATTATGTCTTCTTTCCTTTTCACCCAAAAAAATTAGTGGGTGTCCCAATGGGCCAACAATTTTAACATGGCCATGAATACATCTATTTATTCACCTAAAGGGAATATAATAATAGTACAAAACTTGGTTAGTTCCATCTCTACACAACTTAGCTACAATTTTGGTGCTCTAAGATTTTTTTCTTTCATTCATTTTAAAGAACTTATCTAGAGTGTCCCTAATAAGTATGAAAGATATCTCCTTACAAATTCAACAAGAAGTGAAAGGAGCTTTACCTGAATAACTTATACAATCTCTTTTTCCTTGAGAGGGTCATAATAGGGTCACCATTCTTTTAATGACATGTAAGTTTTGCTCGAGAACGAATTCCATTTTTGGATGACTTTCACATTCTTACCAGACATGAAAGTAGTTAAACAATGTCTATCCCTTTGCTAATAAGTGGAAGAATGAATTATAACCCAACACCGATGTCCAATGCCTATTTATTCATTGAATCATAAAATTTTTAGATATATGTCTCATATATCAAGTTTTAACAGGTAGCATTAATGTAGTATTTGATCCATGTGTGCATATTCCATGAAAATTGCCGTTAAAATATCTTATTTCATCTTCATATCTTTATCTTTAATCCTTCTAATCCTATTTCTAGTACCAAGATTTTCCCATTTTTTATTTGCCCAAGAACCCTACCCCACCTCGTAAATACCACATAGTGATGTTTCCCAAAATTTAGATCTCCTTCACCTAATAGAAACCTCTAGCCATTATAAGTTCTTAAAGTTAAAAGGTTTGATTAAACACACAAAAGAGTATAAGGAAGCTTATGGGGTGATATTAATAAGGGAGCTAAAAGCTTTTATTCAAAACCTTAATTCCATGTTTAAGGGAACTAAAAAAATTATATGCCATTTTTAAATCAAACCTAAGTTGGCATTTGAAAGGTTTTAATACCTATTTATATGGTGGAGCATTACTGCCATAAACTATGGTTTTAATAGGAATTTCAAACGAATTAGAAAGGTTTCGGATTAATCATTGTGGGACTTTCAAAATTTTACATTAATCACTATAGCTACCCATGCATGTATTTAGTACTACAGCTCCTTGCCTTTTCTAATCAGCTCAAACGCTACAGGATATACGCCTTCTACTACAAAGAACCGCCTGTCACGCAAGAAACTCTAGAAAGCAGGCCCTTGCTGCAAAGAATCACCCATCACGCAAGAAACTCCAAAAAGCAAGCCCTTCCTCCATCAACAGGAAAAATGGTATGGCCAAAAAGAATTTGCTAGATTTTGAAAAATGATTTTACCATTTAGAATGCCCAGGATTTGAAACAGAGCAATAAATTAGGTTTCTCGTTTTCCTTGAATAAGGCATGCCTATATATTTAGTTTTTATTTTAATAAAATTCAATGTAAGACATAACAAATTCCCCAAACCTTAGTCTCAAGCATGCTTTCCATAAAATTTGGCAGTTGATTTCCATCATCACAATTTTGTCTTTACAAGAAGAAAAATTGATCACAATTTCCTACCATTTTCCTTCAAACAATATTAAGCACATCCAGTCATCATCTGACTTTGATATATCCATCAGAAAAGAAGACCAGGAAAGACATGCTTTGACAAATATCATATATTCCATACACACTCAATACAATAACACCAGAGCTTCAGTAAGGACAAGTGCAATATACATTAAAAAGAATGGTTTCTATGACTAAAAACCCTACAATTTGTATGTTCAATATATATATGAAACCAAACCATAGCACATCAATATCTAGTGCCTTAAAACTAGGATTAGATCAAAATCTGGCTACAACTATCATTAAATGTAGACAAGTATGCGAGAGAATTTCTATTTTTATTTTAAGTTGGTGAAGCCATCTTCATGCTTTTTAGGCAACATCCACCTTCTCATTATATCTTGGGAGTTCTGCAAGAGACACCTAGTCACACTGGGGTCAAACCCGCCCACCTTTTCCCGCTCGATTAGCCTCCAACTGCTCACTTTTACCCGGAGAGATTTAGCATATCTAATATTCTTATTAAGGACAATAGCAAGTTGTCAATGTAATATTCACCAGTAGATTATATTTCTCAGTATGTTGACCATTCCTTTAATTCTCTCTTTTTTGGATTTCTTGGCAGAAGCAGATTTCCCTGAGAGAGATTTATATGACTATCTGCATCTAAGTGCACTATTCTTTGTACTTCCCTCAGTCAGCATGCTAACAGCATTCAATGCATAGATGTTCTTATTTTTTCATTCATTCTCATTAGAATTTTTATAGTTATTGGTTTAGATGTCCACTTCCTGGGTCGAAGTGACCAGAAGGTAGCTATCAAACAAAAAAACTGGATCCTTTTGACAAGAAAATGCTACAAAAAAACCCACAGACAATTACTATAGCTATCATCTTGACTTACAAATAATAGTCAGCCCATTCCTATCCATTTTCTATTGAATCAACTGATTCAATTACAACCAACGAAGTTACAATACAAGTCTGTAATTCCAAGTTCTAGGATAGTTGGACCCTTTTCGTGAAGCAAGAGTTATTCAAATTAATAAAAGAGGAGGGTTTCAAGGTTTCAAGAGTTTATTTCTTCAGTCTAGTTGAAAACATGAAATGAAGGGAAACCAACGAGCCTTGTTATATTTGACCTATGGAGGAGAAGCCCTGAACAAGCTAGTCAGGTGATGTAGTGCTTAGCCCCACACACTCTATTTTTTAGCTTTGATCACCTTTGTATTTTTCCAGAGTATTCTAGGTAGGGCAACCTTGACACTTTATAACACTTGTATATTTTACAATTTCTTTAATAGCAGTCTCCCAATCATTCACTGCTTTCTTGAATACCACAACAATTTTTTCCATATCCAAATTGAGGATCATTAACATTTATTCATGGCCATTTTCACTCTCACTTCTACACTTCCTCCTCCACCTCATTATAGATCATGACATCTATGTTACTAAAAAGTTCGTTGATTGATTGATATTGTTGTGAAGCTACACAACACAAATCATTTGATTTAACCGTCACTTTGTCTACAACAACATATTCTAAGAGGCACGGGTTTTCGAAGATCCAAAAAACTACATCATTCATCCAAATACAAAGTTAAATACAGAGTTTTAATCATCTATAGTCATATAACGGACCAGTTGTATCCAGAATGAAGCACATGAGAATGATGGTTGATTAATATAGGGTAATATACAGAGTTTTATTCATATAAGGTCTTGGTTTTTCCTCCTTCCCAATATGCATGTGTTTTATGTTGTAGCTCTAATGTATCAAAATTTATATAGAGGTTTACATCCACTAGGTGTTCCAAGAGGATTCTTTACTACATCAAGCTCAAACCTCTATCTCATTTATTTCTTGAAGCTCAAATGTTGTGTGAACCTTAGGCATCATTGCACAATAAAGAAGCCCCGAGAAAAGGTAATTAATAGATACCAAATAATTATCTCTACATGGAGTTACAACACCGGAGAACAAAAAATGTATTAAGATAGGTCTAATGGGAAAATAATGTTAAAGAAGAAGAGAGGTAGGTCTTAGCGAGAATAATAGAGTTATTAGAACCACCAAAGATTTTATTTCATGTCATATAAAGGTGTAACTCCAAACTTGGATCATATTCCATTAACATGAATCCATATTTAATATGCTAATATGACTCTTGATTTCATCTTTCAATTGGTTAATTGACCTTTCATGTTGACCCATCTATTCATATTTCTCCTATTATTTAGAAATGATTAAAATGACAAAAAAATGAAGAATTATATGTCCAATAGCACTAAACCCAAATTGAACTACGATCTTAGCTTGCCAAAACCCCCTGAAACTTCTTTCACTAAGGTCTATTGTTCTACTTGAATTCACTTTACACGAGTTCACACTTGTTATCTCGTACATGTGTTATGCCTTACATTTTGGTCTTCATCGTCCTGGTCTCTCATTTTTTCTCTCACAACAAGTACCTATATGCAATCATGTCACTCCTTGGTCCATCACATTGTTCCACATAAAATGAGCTTGCCCATTCCCATCATGCACTGGTCTAGATAACTTGCCTTGTCAACCCATGTGCTGATTCATTTCACCCACTTAAATTATCAAGATAAAATGCATGCCAACTTGTTTTAACCACTTAACTTATCAAGCTAACCCATGTGTCTTCTCAGCACACATTGCACCAAACTATGTCATGTCATCTTATGCTATGCTAACTCCTTGGTCACACGCTTACTTCTGACACCATTTAGCATCAGCATGCCATGTTAAGTCACTATCCAAAAATCCACTTAAACTTTCTTGCACCAAAATTTAGCCTTCCAATCATGCATAACATGCTTGATACATTTTGGTGTGAATCCCCTTGGCACTTTTGCATGCCCAAGGAAATCTAGCCCACCCACTATATATCCAACGCACCTCTAGTTCATGCATAACACATTGCATTCATGCAAATATCTACTTTGTGAAATTGTGCAAGAGCAGACACCTAGACCATGACCTTCAAGGTTTGACACATCCTATTGAGATGAAAAAAATGGAAAGACTACCCATGACATGGTCAACATGTCAAATTTGAAAAGGATTTTGTCAAAATGCTTGTGTTGTGAAAATGGAGAGTATATTTTATGAATTTCAAAGTTTCAATTAATTTAAATTGGTTGGATGTGATAGGATATAATCACTACAAGGAAAATAACCTCTAGCGGATGTTTTTGAGGAACCCCTTATAAAAATACCCCATACATCTGTTTCTAGTGTAGGTTACTAGAGGAGGTTGGTGGGTGGATGGTTTTGCGGATAACTACACATCTGTGGTTGTATCTTGTGTTCATTTCCACTGTTTGTGTGGTATTGATGAAACTATTAGAAAGTCTACTTTAGAGGTCAGATCACTGCTATAGCATAATGTGATTATGTTGTTGCTTTTCTAGTGTCTTGTTTCAATTTTTTTGTGATTTATACACAACAGACTCAATAATACTGATGTTACGAAGATGATTTGTTTCGATAATTAATATACCTTTTGAGATTTTAAAATTTCACTACAAATAACCCAGTTTACTCTAATTGCCAACTCGTCTCTTGTTTGGGTTCCTTAATGTGCAATGACATGTTTCCAGGACTGAATTCAATGCAAGGCATATTTGAAACTCTAACTCTGTCTTCCGGTGTCTTATTAGAAATTATTTCAGTTTTCATTTTGTGTTTTCAAGTTAGATATTTTTTTCAAGTTATTACATTTATACTTTTATTGCAATGTGGCAGACTAATCAGGGCAGTACAGGAACAACCCCGAGACAGGATGATCACGGAAAGGGGCCAGCGGAAGAACATGTAAAGTTCTAGCATTGCTCTATCTTCAGTTATTTTAGTTATTTACATAATTGAAATAATATTAATTTTTTTCAAATTTGCAGACACCTGGCCATGGTACGCTTGATGATTCCCTATGTGAGGAAGAGCTTTCTTCATCCCTATCTCCATTGCTCTTGCTGTGAAAAAATGCATGAAAAGCAAGGTTGTAATTTGATAGTTTGGTAGATGTGCCTCAAACACCTGAAATAGAAGCGAGGATAAAACAACTTATAACCCAGCTAACAACATATCAGGTAATAATAAAAAATCAAAAGGATATTTTTTTTGTTCTGCATGAGATGAATTGTGATAGTATGACTTATAATTTTTACACTGACTAGAATAACAAAAAGTTCTTTTGTATGTAGTGTTATCTGACACTTGCTGAACTCGGTGTTGGTGGTAGTGGGACACAAGGGCAAGATATTGTCGAGAAAACCTCTCATACACCTTCTACTCCTTTAGGTGCCAGCCAAGAAACACACCCTGCCCAAGAAGACACCCAGCTAACCACTGAGCATGTTGGAAATGATGAGGCTGATATGGCCAACTACATTATTGCATTTCCTGGAGCTACACATGTGAGCTCCACGGGGACCATTAATGGCACGTTGTTGGTGAACGATGAAGGTGTCCCTATAAAGCACATATAACTCCCAGGTAATTTTTAGTATTTTAACTGTTTCATGTACTCTATCTAAAACATATTTTATCATGATTTTTATTTTTAAATTAATGATAATATATTTTTTTTTCTGTGTAGGAAACAGTGAGTTCTACAGGTTTTTGGAGAGCCATGCCTTGGTAATTTTTAGCCCAACCATATGCACAAGGTGGAATTACTAGAATTCCAACCTGAAAAAAGAACTTCCAGATTATCTAGAAGCCCTTTTTGGGGTGGGCACATTTGACAGAACAACGGTGGCTCGGGTAGTTGGCAAATATTTGAAATATACCAGGAACACCTATAGGATGCAATTGCAATTTAACCCTAGATACGAGCATCCTCTCACAGTTCCAGAGAGTGAGTGGAGAGCACTCATCCATGACGGAAAAGAGAAAAGGGCAAAGAAAGAAGGAAAAATTCCAACTGGACCCACAAGGTGAATTACAACTTTAATTCAATAGCTTCAATTTTCTCTATGTCTAAAATAAAAGTGTGCTATGTGATATCTGACTTCAATCTTTTGATGATAGGTTGCCTGACACCTCGAAGGAAACCAAAGCTAGGATTGAAAAAAGGGCCATCACAAGCTAGGCCAGGGCGGCTACTTGAAATTAGCCGCAAGAATTGTAAGTAGCTAAACATCTTATAATTAATTGTATCGCCTTCCAACGTTTTTGTAATCCTATCAAATAAAATTAAAAATACACAATCATATGTAATGTAGGGTGATGACTTCGGAACAGAAACTACAGAGGAAGATAAAAATATCGCTTTCCATTTCGGCTATCAAGCCGTAGTTGAACGTCGCAGAAGCTTGGGGCAGGTCCCAAGATCCAGAATGCCTGATAAGGTAAAACGTTAACCTTTCAATATGTTTGTTTTCGTCCATAAATTTAATGTCTAACAACTTTGTTTAAATCAAGGGAGCAGCACTGCCGACGAGGCAAATAACCCAGTTGTAGAGCCAGATGTAGATGTCCCTCACGTGCAACCTGATCATTGTAGTGGGGACCAGGCTGACAATGCCACTATCGGTGAGGGTCATGACGGTAATTAATTTCCACTTATAATTTTTTCTAATTATACCTTTATGGTTGTCCTTATAACGTTTTTTGTTTAAATGACAAAGAATGTTTCCCTTGAGGATCTTACCACCAGAGAGGAAGACAGGGCAACAGTCCCAACGGCGACAACTGGTGCACCAGGTAAATAATCTCATTGCAAATTTTTTATTAATATTACTGAACTAGTTCAATGATATTTAAAAAATGAAAATTTAAAATTAATATTATCTGTTTTTGTAGGCGATGCCCCGTCACTGGATGAGACCAGACATCGTGATTACGCAACTAGGTCAGCAGTGCGGGAAAGGCACGAAACAGGAACAGAGCACGATGATATTGATGATGTAATTAGGAGCTTTAGAAATAGGAGGAAGAAAAATAAAATTTTATAATGTAAAATATTGTATTATTATAAGACAAATGTTACCATACTTGGAATGTTTTTTGCGTTATATAAAAAACTCATTTATCATACTATTTTTATGTCAAGCACTAATTTCAATGTTTCCTTGCATACTTTTTGTTGAATTGTTTTTTTATTAGTTATTGAATATTTTTTTTTATGCTCATGAAAGTAAAAAATGAAATATAGATTGGGTATTGGGGAATTGAGAGTGATGTGAGGGGGGGGGAGGGGCCATAAGATCTTCCACCTTCACATGGTTGGCCCTGTTTAGTAGAGAATAATTTATTGGAGCGATTTAATCTTGGAGCAAACCTCCCTCGATCCAGCGTAGCAACAAAAAAGTCACTGTTGACTTAGTTGCTACTCTTTCAGATCGTGGGAGGCTTGTTCCAAGTTCATGCGACTCCAATAAAATTTTCTTGAAACGAAGAGGAGCTTATTCAGGTATGTTTTGACATTTTCAACATATGTTCTAACATTATCATAAGAATGCATCTTAGAGTAAAAAATACTACATAAATTACTTGTATTTATTGTATAGATAATTATGGATTTTAATTGACTTGGCAGTGCAGGTACAAATCCTCTTGCATCATGAGCAATACAACTTGTCAACCAGGGTCATGTCCAGGATATTTTTGCTTGTGCGCTTGACCAGGTTCTTAATGTCACATTTTGTAAGTTCCTTTACAGTTCATAATTCAATATTAAGCTTGTTCATGATTATTATCTAGGTTTTTTGTATGTGTTTTTTCATCTATTTGATTGTAAGCAACTCTGCATGTTTCCTGTTGTTCACTATGATTTCTCCATTTACCACTCCCATGATGAATCTGAATTTATTGTTACATAGGTTACCTTATTGTTACTATGGTTTCTCCATTTACGATTTCATAGGTTACATCATGTAAAGTTGTCAATTTCAGGTTGGTGATGAGCTTTATTTCTCTCGATTTGGGGCTTTTCTGATATTTTCTCCCTCATGTCATTCTTGCATCACCTCGTTGTTTGAGCATGACAATTTTCTACCACTTGTACCAATTGGCACATGTCAATCTCTGAATGGTGCCACATTTCACCTATTTTCGGCCCACTTGAGCACCTGAAAAACTCAAATCCACACACCATGTGTCTTTATCATGGAGTGCCACATGTCCTAGATATTTTAGATGCTAACAGCATGCTTCTAATGTGTTATGTCAACCAATCACAGTGGTCCATGTGGCCTTGTGCCATTTCACCAGTCCGGAAGAGAGATTTGAGCCTTTTCTTTTCATGATTTTTCTATTATGATTTTTTTCTTCAGGACGAGAAATCCATTTTGCAATAGATGGGGATTTTCCCATTTCCCTGGCATCATCTCCTAGGACACCCTTCAAGCCGTCATCCAAGAGGAAATCTACAATTCTCTGCTGTTTCCCTCTTGCCCTTGAATTATGCGCTTTTAGAAGACCAGTTAGGGCACTCTTCTAGCCCTTATCCCATTGCTTCATCATTGTATCAACTTCTCCCACAGGCTGCTTCTATTTTTTGTCCACTTAAAGGAAGAAAACACTACCCTAGGTTGAGGTTGCTCCTCAACTATCCCTACCGCACTTATGGACCAACCAGCAATATGAACGTTTCCCTTACTTATGGAGACACCCCCTATGCTACTGCACATTCAATTACATGAGCTACTTGCTAAGGAACACTCCTACACTATGCCTAACACTTATCCAAACAATCCCTCTAACTATTATTGTATCAAACTCCCTTTTTGGTCTTTTAGACAAAGGTGACCCTCACACCATCAAGCACATAATGCTATCACAAGACTCAAACCCAATCCTACATCTGTTCTCCACAAACTTCTCTTCCAATTCCTTAAAATGTGATTTGTATTTTTTGAAGAACTCAAACCTGGTTAGGGCACCTATCCCTGCTCAAATCCACCCTTCCTCCCACCTATATGCCTTCTTCTTTATGTGTTCTTGTTGGAGAAAGTTGTGGCCTTATTGTGGCTTGTAAGTACCTCTAATGGCCTTGCTACAGGACAGTAGCGCATTTATATTTGTAAATGAAAATGAGTAGACATAACATGGACCTACTTTTCCCCAAGGAATAAGGTTTAGACTTGGACTTCTTCTCCTAGCCATGATAGTCCATGGTGAGTAGAATGGAATGGTTAAAGATGCTTTTCTGTTGCGCAAAAATTCTAGACCTTGCCTGGTCTTGAAACTTCAATGACATTAGGGCTATGGTAGCCTCCTACTCTACCTCTTAGGCCTTGGTACTAATGAATGCAGTAAAATTGATCATATAAACTAACCAAGCCCTCTACAACCATATTTACAATCTCTTTTGTTCTTGGGAAAAATATACCTCTGGCAGAAACTAAATTATTTATAAGGCTAATTTCTGGTCCTGGAAACATTGTATTCATTTTAGTCCCAAAGTTTCAATCTTAACTAATTTTGAGCAACCAGATAATATAATTAATCATGCAGTCTATAATCACACAGAAATTTGATACTTTTAATGTCCTAGCTACACTATATAATAAAACTATCTAAAACGTTAAAACTCAGATCGTGTTCTAAAATGCTAAAAATCAGATCCTCTAGATCTTGCTGGCATCTCGTGCAGGATCACCATTCAGTTCTGCTTTAGGGACAACTCCATTGGCATGCTGCACCTTTTTGTGAATCATGTCTTTGAGTTTAGCGTAGGTATGATTACTTCACTTTGGCCTTTACAACATAGCTTGTCCCACAGTGTACCCTTCAAGACTCTACATTCCGCTTTAGGACCCTCCTCTTACAGCGAAAATGCTAGGGCTTCGTCATGAGCTGTGCTAGATTTATGCGAGGGTCATCCATTTGAATCTTCCAAACTCTCTGATGTTCACTCATGCAATCTGACACAACTTCATATTTTATTTCATGCATATGTGTTCAAGTTTAGAATTATAGATTAGCACATGGTTAATTGCTGCAAAGTGTTGATTGTGGTACTGTACAGTTACATTAGCAATGGATTTTTGTTTTGAAAGGAAATCCTTGTGTAATCCTCTCTCCTTCCTCAACACATATGGATAGAGGGCAGCTATTATGAGTCAGTTAATTTGATTTGAACCCATGATCAATGCCTTCCCCATCAGAACCATGCCTTGGGTGGATGTTCAACCAATTTGCTAACTGTTGGATCTTATAGTGTTTGTTGATAGATACATATCCATAAGGTTTTTTACTCCATATGACCACGGCCTTAACTGTTAGAAGAAATGGAATTCCTCCATTTTTTGTTACCACCAATGATATATGGCAGGCGCGTTTGAGCATTGGTCACTCCCTGTAGGATATCATCCACCAATGGATCAGTCCATTCATAGTGGTTGATGAAGCTGAGGGCAAGCCCATATCCGAGCCTCCTTGTTTTTCCCTATAGCAGGCCTTCACAGCCTCTTCGTCCTCTCTATTTTACTGAGCACTTGGATTTCCAATCTCAATCATCTTTATTGTCCATGCACATTCTCTTCTCTTACACTCTCTCATAACTAGACATTTAGCAATTAGTTTCTTGTTTGCTTGTAGACCTTAATATTTTTATGCTTTCAACATTGTTCGAGGAGATTCTTTTACACTTCTACTTTGTACCTGAAATAGATGTTGTATCTTGTCCCTTTTACCTAATTTTGTGGTCATTTATTGGACATTAATACAATTATCTTGTATGTTAACCTTAAACTGAAACTTCTTTTATTTTTTGATTATGTGTTTGAAAATTATGTATGTTCACATGCTACTGACTCCTGAGTGCCTTTCAAAAGGAATATCTAATGGGAACACAAACTGTCAGAGTTTTAGTTAATATTAAATACTAAATACACATTCATATATTGAAAATCAATTGGAAACACCAGTAAAAAGACGTTGTATAGAGGCAGTAAGTTGGGAACCATGGAGAGGATTGAATTGTTGAAGAACTCATTTATGGGAATCACCTTTCGACATGTTTACAGAGAAATAAATACCGATGCTGACATCTTGTCGAACAGAGGCCTAAATAGTAGTTTCGGTATCATGCACTATCAACTTCACAGGTCGGATGGGCAAGGGGAAGTTGGTGCTGTTCATTTTTCGTGAATAGGGTCTATCTCTTATGGCCATTAACCTCACATATTGTTTTCCTGTTCTTTTTGGGAAGCACTGGTACAACTCTTTTTTTTTTTGCTAGTGTTTTGTGACTTTTTAGGTGGTGATTCTGACTACTTATCACATCCTGGAACTATATATTGTTTTCTATGTTTTAATATGGTTGTGTCCATATCTTTTTTCACAGTTTTCACACTGGTCTAGTCCGGTTTTGTTTGGAACTTCCTAATCCCTCATGATACATCATTTGGCTCTGTAGCCATGGATGTTCTGAAGTTTTTGTAATGATACTATAATGATGCACGCTACTTGTTTGAGCCACAATTAATTTTAGCAGAGCCTGATTCCTTGGATAACATTGTTTCTAACCCTGTGACTAGTGCTGCTACTCCGGATTCATAATGTAAAGAGTAAAAACAAACTCTCGAAGAACTAGAACTAGTTCTATTTCTTGGTCTAGAACTAGATCTGAGATGGTGATGCATTGAGTACAAATTTAGGGTTATAGAACTTGGAGAAACATTCATTTTAGCACAATGAATCAGGCCACAAAGAATCATATAAAGAGAGAGATATGTCATAGAACTCAACTACCACATAGGCATAATGCCACAAAGATTTCAAAACTTGTATGTCAGAGTGTCACAAAAATTCAGTATACTATAATGCCATAAAATATTCAGATGCCACCAAAGAAGTCATAGGTTCAGATCTATCATGAATGCTTCTTGTGTTTTTCTATTGTAAACAATTCTCCCAATCTTTTGAGATTAGATGCTTCAAAAAATTTATTGTCATATGATCTTTGATACTTTAGATCACATGTCACATATATACGGTACTCTTCCAAATTCTGTTCTGCTTCATTTTCTACCTTCATTTGCCCATAAAATATTTATCCTTTTGTAAAGATGATTATCATAAACTTGACCTTCAACCTTAAGCAAGAGCGAGTTATAATAGATGGTTAAGAGGTTTCAAACTTCATTGGATATTCTTTCATCTTCTTCCATAAATCACAAAGAATATTGTATCAAATGTCATGTATAGTCACATGTAACTGTTTGGTGTCATCATAAGTGCTTGTTTCTGTAACTTGGTTGAGAGATTAGCTTCAAAGAGATGTAGGATTTATTCTTTCAGTCTTGGTCCTAGATTCCTTTAGGATTCAACCTACAAAACTTTTGGAAAGATGCTTCAGACCATAGTCTCAAATTAGGATATAGACTTTTGGATTGCAGACATAGAGCATAGAGGATAAATTACTTGTAAAAGGAAAGAGAATCTATCAAGAGTATTGATTTGGCTTCCAATAACGTCTTTCAATGATGGCTACTACAGAGAAGATGATCTTCAAGTCTATTTGTTACAATAGCTAGCATTCATACATTAAGAATTACTTACACAGGTAAGAATTACTTACTTAGCTAGAATTACTTACACAGGTAAGAATGACATCTAGGAAGGGATATAACTGCAGGGAAGAAGCAAGAGGTTCCTTAGCTTCTCATATGCAAACCAACCATAAAGATGTTCGTCCCAGGACTTAAGAATAAGGTCAATAAAGGAACCTTATTTGGCACAAAACTGACACAGAATCTCGAAAATCTTCTCTAGCTCCCCAAATCAATCATGGTATTGTGGATAAAATATAACCCTATCCTTTTCTCTTGCTTTGTCTTATAGTTCCTAGATCCTTCTTGAAGCTTATCAATGAGTCTTTTACCCTGTTCTTGACCTGCAGCTTCTGAAAATTCAAAAAATTCTTTGGAATTCGGCTCCATGTCCCCTGTTTTGGCCTTCATTTCTTTGACATCCTTGTATATTCACAGATATTCACAAATTAATACTTCCATTATTGATCAAATTCACATATTTATTCACTAGAGCAGTGAAACAAAACTATGCATTGCTTACCATATCTATGTAATTTTCCTACAGGCATTGTTCTGATGGTGACCCTTTTCGGGTCGAAGTCTTTACAAAGATGAATGCACTTGAAATGGAAATAGAAAATGTAGTTTGTCATGCCACAGTGTGTCATGGTTATGTGGTAACATTTTCTATGGAAGCTTTATGTACTATGCGAGAGTTGTGTTATTCTATTGATGCACCATAAAATATGTATAATATTATTTTGATCAAAGTGGGTGCACCTCAGTGTTTCTATTTTCATGTGTACTGTGTTTATAACAAACTGAATTTTGCTGCTCCATTTCATTTCACGCGTTTCCAGGCAAAATCAAACAGGTTCTTGAAAATGGTTGCATGATTGGTGTAAACCCCTCAGTTGAGATTTTGTTCTTATTTTTCATTCTGGGAAAATTAAAGAGTTTGCATTTATAAAGGGAGTATGTCCATAAGTACAGGTGTGAAGGTGACAAATACAATTTGCATGTTGGGAAATGTCTCACCTAAAGAAACAATGATGACGACAATACCCTTACCATTCAAATCACATGTATTTTTTGGAAAAATTGATGGAGATTGGGAATGCAGATCTTTCCATTGAGTTATCTGATATTCATTCATGTTAATTGTTCAAATTCCCATATGTGTTTGTTGATTGGATGTTCTATGTAATTAATCATTATGGTCTCTTCAATCTGGAAATAAATCGATATAGAAGCCCATTCTTTATTACTGATGGAGTCAAATCCCCTCTCTAAATTCATAAATATGTTGGTTCATATGTATTTAACAGGGTAGCCAAATCATGATTTCCCCAGGGATTTACTTTTCTCATGGATGCCAATCGCATTCCAGACCTTCAGGGCATGTACTCTCTTTTTAAAAGGATGAGTGCACTTGATCTGCTTCGGCTAGCTCTTAGTGCATACATTAAAGCTACTAGGCAAGGCATTGTATTGGATGAGATGAAAGACAAGGAAATGGTGTCATCACTTCTAGACTTGAAAGCACAACTTGATACAATATGGGAAGAAATTTTTTTATCAGATTTATTCTGGTTTGAAGAAGGTCGAATAGAGGCTCTGTAAAGGAGCAAAATCATGGTGAAGCCTTGTATAAATGAAGAGTATTGAAACCTCTGTCTATTGAAACGAATACATTGTTTGTCGCCCGGTTGGAGATATCAGTGAAAATGTTCAAAACATTAAGCGGAGAAGGCAATATGAAGGAATAAATCAAAGTCACGTGGAAAGTCCAGCAAGCACTGTTCAATTACTTGAAGTGGTTTCGAGAACCCAAATTGCCTATTTTGCACCGCTTTTGGCCGGAGGCAAAACTACGAGAGAAAAACACTATCCAATATATTTTGGATAGGTCACCACTCAAAAACCGCCCATTTCGTGTTTTTTTGGAATGCTAACCCTTAGACCTTGAAAAAATGTGATATTGATACGAACCGTTCAATATGGAGGACGGGAGATCAAACGACGATCGTGCGACTAGCTGCACGGGGGATAAGTCAAGGTATGGCCAGCGGGTTTTGTATTATTATTTGTTCATTAATATATAAAAAATGAATAGTGGACGTGTGGGGCCTATGGAAATACAATGTATTATGAAATGTCGTGTTAGTGGATTTTACTATCGCAAGCCAAAGGTTGGTTGTTTATTTCAAGGGATTCAAAACATTTGTTATATTGTTATAAAAATATGGTCGGGGTAGTCTAATCCCCATGTATATGTCAATATATTATGCTGCCGAGTGATTTGAGCTTGGGTTATAATTAAACCGAATAAAAGACCTTGAATGTCATTATAAGGGTTCACACGATAGTTTAAGTGCTTTCAAGTGGGAGATATAGTTTCGAGCACCTAGTTAATTTACCAAGGGTTATATTATTTGAGTGAGTGTTTAACCAAAGGTTATAGTTATATGCTGGCATTTGGTCTTCTATCAAAGCCCGAACCGATGTATGGTTGAATATTCATATGGGGTAGCATTTAAATTAATACGTGAAGGTTCACATATTTTGATAATCTTTGGCTTGATTATAAGGTTTGGAATTTAAGAATTGGTGGTTGGTCAACTAAAGTCTTTCCCAAGACTTTTGAAAAAAAGGTTTCCCTTTGTGAAACAAACCTTGGTTTTGAATATTATGGGTTTTAAAACGTAATTGAAATTTTATATATGCACATAGAGGGTGTGAAAGAGAATTGAGGAGGTAGCCTGGGCATCATGCCTTTGAGCATCTGATAAATCTATGGCAGGTTAGTTACTATATGTTTATGCTCATTTTCTTTTTGTTTAAGGCTGCATTGTTCTATTGAATTTGTGATTCGATTATCAAATTGGCGTTATATTTAAAGTTTGAAAGGATTAATGAAAAACAACTAAAGGTAAGTAATTAAAGAATGTTTTTAGGCAGAAAATTGCATTCATAATATTAGATATTTTTTTTTTGCATTTATCTGAATTATGGCCTTTGTCTACAGAACTGACCAGCAGAACTTATTTCCAAATTTCTTGATGAGAAACTTCGATCTGGTAGCAAAGGTACTTCAGAGGAGGATTTGGAGAATACACTGGATAGAGTTCTTGTTTTGTTCACGTTTATTCAAGTAAGGGACCAACTAATATTCATTTATAAAAGTATTATATACTAATTAACCCCAACAAATGAGATGTACTAATAGCTTAACACTGCCTCATGTATGCACTATGGTAGAATTTAAAAGTGGTATGAGACTCAAATGTACATCTTCAACCATTAGAATTGGAGCTTAACAAATCTTGTGCATCAATTCGAGCAGTATATGCACAAGATGGGGCACCAATAACAAGGTTTCCCCAAAAGCTTCAATTATCTATGCAAAACAAAGAGTTGTTGGAAGTTTCATTTTAGCTATCTTGTGTATGTGATGGATAGATAAAAATTTTATGAGATGGCTATTGAACTATACTTGGATTGCTCCATAAATATAAGGGTTTCGTGTAACCATATGAAAGCCCTTCTATTGTTTTATTTTTCTTCCACTAAATTTCCTAGCAAAAAGGGCAGGTGAAACAAATTGGGTTACATCACATCTCATGCTATTTCCAAATGAGAGAGGATGATTTAAGAATTGGGAAGTCTCTAATTGCATAGATGTTTCCTGAACTGAATATTTTTGTGATATTAGTGGATGGTCTATTGATGAGGTGCAATAAGAGGAACAAACTGAATGACGAAAGACACCTTATTTTCTGTGAAATTCACAAACTTTTGAGAAATAGGTTATGGATTTTCTTTCATTTAACTTGGCTTTGAATGTTACCCATTTTGCTGCCAATCTATTATTTGAAACTTAATTGTTTGATACAGAGGTTATTCTTATACCCTCGCAAGAGTGGATAGGAATATTTCCTTGTGAAACCAGAGGTCCCACATACATATTGAAGTCTTTCCAAATACTAAGCCATATTTGTGTGCATCATTTACATGTAACCCACAACCGTATTAAAAAATGAAAACCCATTAATTATCATTCTAGAAAATATTGACTATCTCCTCCAGAAAGGTGTCACATAAGACACATACAACATGAAATGGTGTTATGGCCATGATTCAACTTCCAAGTGATTCCTCCCTTCTTGGTTCAATGTTGGGTTGTGATTTTTGCTCTTCCCAAAATAATTTATAAATTTAAAACCCACAACAATTAAGATATTTCAATGAATAGATAACAACAATGCATCCATAGTGAATGGAATTTTGACATATATTACTAGTATCCCCTATTTCATCTCAAATTTAACAAACACATCTTACCGCAACTCCTTCATGTTATATCACCTCATACCTCATAGCATAAAAGGTATAGTGACAAGCCATACAAGCCCATCAGGTAGATGGACTTGGTGTATTTATAGTTTTTGTGTGCTTCAACTCATTGTCACTTAAATTTTCTCGGAAAGAAACTGAAGCAATCAAAATTGATTTTGATGACAAACATGAACCTTTCTTTGAGATAACAAAAATTCCATATTCATAGACATCATTAGCTTGGTAAATTTTAATTTTTTTTTTAAATTTAACCCACCGTCGGTATACCGATGCTTTATAAGCGTCGATCTTGCGACACCTTATAAGAGTCAGTCTTGCGATGCCTTATAAGCGTCGATCTTGCGCCTTATAAGCGTCCGTCTTGCGACGTTCCATTTAAAAAAAAAAAAAAAGAAATTTTCGTCGGTCTTGCGACACTTCTTCTGGTCGTCGGTACCTTTTGCAAAGCATCGGTATTGTGACACATTGATAAGCATCGGAAGAGTGACGTGCAAAATTTCGGACCACATATCATCAGAATTGCAACAGTTTACAAACGTCGGAAGAGTGACAGTTTACAAATGTTGGAAGAGTGACGAGTTTACAAATGTCGGAAGAGCTACGTTCAAAATGTCGGACCAAATATCGTCGGAATGCGATAGTTTACAAATGTGGGCGTGTGTGGTTTGGAAAACGTCGGAAGAGCATGGTTTTGGAAACGTCGGAAAAAGTGTTGGTATTGCAACACTTTGGCAACGCGTTGAAAATGTGACGTAATCACGTTTGTTTGGCCTCGAGAGCGCTCGCTCTTGCGACGACTATGTGTAAGAATAGTGACGAATTGAATAGTGACGAAGTGGCGATCGGAAATTAGGCCAAATTTTACGGTGCCCTTTGCCGTAAATGGTAAGCATTCAGATGGAATAATGCCTCCTTTCTATATCAGTCTTACTATTCACGATCAGATTTTACACAATGCTATGTTAGATTCAGGAGCTTCCCACAATTTAATGCCAAAAGCTATCATGGAAACTCTTAATCTAGAGGTAACCAGGCCTTATAAAGATTTGTTCTCTTTTGATTCTAGCAAAGTTAAGTGCATAGGATTGATTAAATATTTATGTGTGAATTTGGTTCAGTACCCTAGCAAGAGCATGGTTATGGATATTGTAGTAGATGACATCCCACCAAAATATGGTATGCTTCTTTCTCACTCATGGAGAGAAAATTTGCAAGGATCTCTACAATTAGACATGAGCTATGCTACTATATCAGTATTTGGACATCCCAAGAAACTTTACAGGGAAACTTTAATGAAATTCATGGTCAACAGTGCAGAAAGAACCATAAATTACCCCATTTATTCAACACCAACTAATCTTGATTCCTTCATTTTATGTAACTCGGATAACAATGAAATCCAAACAGAATTGATTGACATAAAGCCAAAACCAAATAATGACAATATTTTTCGTGAAGCCCTTTGGCACTTAGAATTTGATGGCTCAGTGAACAAAATAGGAGCAGGAGCTGGAATATGGATCACAAACATTGAGACAGGTCATTCAGAAGGACATGCCTTTAGACTCAACTTCAAATGTAATAATAACATGGTAGAGTATGAGGCACTTATCTTAGGCCTCCAAATCATCAGAAAATTAGGAGGTAAAAGAATTTTAATCGTGGGAGATTCGGAATTGATCATTAAGCAAGTAAATGGAGATTATTTTGTTCATAATACTAGATTAACCAAATATAGAGATGCAACAATTGATTTATGTAAAGAATTATTGGAATGTAAGTTTGCTAATATATCTAGAAAACAGAACATTCAAGCACATTTCCTAGAAACCTTTGCTAGCACATGTAACTTACCTTTTAAACCAACACATAGGTATACTGCTAAAGTTAAATATAGACCCGTTGTCCCAGACAATGTCAAATACTGGCATATTTTCTCTGAAGATGAACAAATTTACCATTTTTTGAATAATGAGGAATAATTTCAAAATTGTAATATAGATTCGCACTGTAATATAGATTCATATTTTAATTGTGAAACAGATAATATAGATGTACATAAATTTAACAAACCCATTGTATTTACTCAATCTGACATTAATAACTTAGAGAAGGTAGATATAGAGGAAATTATTGAAGGTGAAATTGAGATGTTAGATTTAAAAGATAATTTTTTGCCTAAGGGTTTAACCCCTTTGGAAGACCTTTTTGATTCCAATGATGTGCCTAAAAAGCCAAAAATGAAACCACTAAGGTTTGACATTGAGGAATGTAACATTGGGACAAAATTAAAGCCAAAAATGATCAAATTGTCAAAATCTTTACCCCCTCAAGAAAAAGAAAAATACATTGAAATTTTAAAGGAGTATCAAGATGTGTTTGCATGGGGTTATTAAGATCTAAAATCCTATGATACAAACATAATTCAATACAAGATTCCTATAAAAGATGACCAGAAACCATTTAAACAAAAATTGAGGAGGATTAATATTGTCTTATTACCTTTGATTGAAAAATAAGTAAAACGCATGTATGATGCCCAAATAATTGCACTAATCAGATATTCTGATTGGGTTTCTAACTTAGTACCAACGAGAAAGAAAACAGGTGAAATAAGATTATGTGTAGACTTTAGGAATCTCAATAAAGTATCTTTGAAGGATAATTACCCTTTACCCAAAATGGACCATATTTTAAAAAGGGTAGTTGGTTCTTCCAGGATTTCTTTATTGGATGGTTTCTTAGGATACAACCAGATACTTGTTCAAAAAGAAGACCAAGCTAAAACTGCTTTTACCACTCCTTGGGGCACTTTCATGTATGTGAAAATGCCTTTTGGCTTGATGAATGCTAGAGCTACCTTTCAAAGGGCTATGGACATAGCCTTTGCAAAGGAAATTCATGACTTCTTGGTTATCTATTTAGATGATATTACTATTTTTTCTAAGTCAGATAATGAACACTTGGATCATCTGAGACAAGTTTTCATAAAGTGTAGAAAATTTGGTATATCCTTAAACCCAAAGAAGAGTCTTTTTGGACTAGAGGAAGGAAAATTACTAGGACACATAATTTCAAAGGAAGGTATTAGGATAGATCTTGCAAGAATAGAGGCCATTCTAAACATTCATCCATCGAAAAATATCAAAGAGTTACAAGCATTTTTAGGTAAAATTAATTTTTTAAGGAGATTTATTTCTAACTTAGCAGAAATCATCAAAGAACTGAATAATATGCTTAAAAAGGACTCGGTTTTAAAATGGACAGTTGAAGAAAAATAATCATTTGACTATATTAAACAAGCTTTAACTAAAACACCAGTCTTAATCAGTACTGATTTCAAAAAAGACTTTATAATCTTTTCATTTTCCTCAGAACATACCATTGCTGCAGTTCTACTACAGAAAAATGACCAAGGTTTTGAACAACCTATAGCCTTTTTCAGTAAAACCCTTAGAGATGCACCTCTGAAATATAATATAATGGAGAAACAAGCTTTAGCCTTGGTTAAAGCCATAAAATATTTCAGGGTTTACATTCTTTATTCCGACATTATTTCCTATGTCCCTAATTCTATAGTAAAGGACATTCTTACTCAGGATGGTTTGGATGGAAGAAGAGGAAAGTGGATTTCCACTATCCTAGAATATGACATAGAGATTAAACCAAATAAGCTCATAAAAGGACAAGGATTAGCCAGATTAATGGCTAAATCCAATAATGCATTAGATATAAATTTTATTGCTCAAGTTGATGACCAGGAAGAGATGGCGACTCCATCGATCAGTGAAGCCTTTCTAGATTCACCATGGTACTCAGATACTATCTTTGTACTTACAAACTTACAAGCTCCTCCTGGATTAACTAGAACTAAATCCAGATTCATTAAAGTTAAAGCAATGAGATATTGTATTTTAAATAATGTGTTTTTTTGGAAAGAAAAAAGTGGGATACTACTGAACTGTTTACTAAAATCAGAAGCTAACAAAATTATTGAATAATTTGATGCAAGTGATTGTGAAGGACACTTATATTGGAAAATTACAGCACACAAGATCCTTAGAGTTGGTTTTTACTAGCCTACCTTATTTGCTGATGTGAAAAATTTTGTTACTTAATGTCATAAATGTCAGTTTTTTGAAGGAAAAAGAAAGTTGTTACCTTTACCTTTAAAACTTATTTCTACTGAAAATCCATTTCAACAATGGGGTTTAGACTTCACTGGAGAAATTCACCCTCCGTCCTCTGGCCAGCACAAATGGATTTTGACTACCACAGATTACTTTACTAAGTGGATTGAAGTTATTCCTAATAGACAAGCCACTAACTCAGTCATTATCTCTTTCATAGAAAACAACCTTTTATCTAGATTTGGATGCCCACAGAAAATAATTACTGATAATGCAACAGAATTTAAATCTAAGAAAATTATTTCCTTTTGTCACAAGTACCATATTACCCTAGGCCACTCTATTGCTTATTACCCTCAGGGTAATGGCCTAGCTAAATCTTCAAAAAAAATCCTTGTGAATATCATTAAAAAACTACTTGAGGAAAACAAGAAAACTTGGAATAAAAAGTTAGTCTATGCCTTATGGGCAGATAAAATTACTACTAAGAATTCAATTGGAACTTATCCTTACCAAATTGTTTATGGGATGGATGCAGTTTTCCCATCATCTTTAGGTGTTCCAGTAATGAAAATTATCCAAGAATCACAAGTGGAACTCAGTGATATACAAAGAAGGATAAATCAAACTATTCAACTGCAACAGACAAGGGAAGAAGTCTATGAACGATCTCAAGTCATTCAAGATAAAATCAAAATTTTTTTTGATAAAAGAAGTAAAGAAGATGACTTTGCCATTGGAGATAAAGTGTTAAAATGGGATTCTAGGAGAGAGGAAAAAGGCAAGCATGGAAAATTTGAATTTCTATGGAAATGCCCTTTTGTCATTTATGGATATAGGGGTAACAATGCTTTCTTCATCAAAGATTTTGATGGAGCAGATATTCAAGATGGACCAGTTAATGGTAGAATTCTCAAACACTACTATTCTTCTGAGTTAACCACTAGTTAGTCCCAGTTACTTTTTACATCATTGTAAATATCCATTGAAGTTTTTAGATTGGATTGGATGTTTTCTTTCCAAAGTTGAAGCTCGGAGAGAAGGCCCTAAGCTTTGAAGAGTAAAATTTCATAAATATCAGTTTTTGTAGAAATCAAAAGATAATTACCGGATCATCAAGGTCAAAGTTGAAGGCTACTAGTCTTGGAGTTCTTGACATTTCACCAAGAAATGAAATCCGCATGTGAAGCCGCTGTTAGGGTCCTATAAGTATATGATTCATAATTTGGAATTGACTTATGATATTGCTGTAAAATATGTACATACCTTCCTTTCTACAATTTGTTTTCCCATATTTTGTAAAAAAAAAAAAAAATAGAAAATAAAAAAGAGGGTAAAAGTCCTAAAAGAAAGATCAAAGGACTTAGAAAAAATATAGACCCCAAAAGAAAAATAAATAAAACATGAAAGTGTGCAATTCCAAATGCCACTACTGTTTACTTTTTGCTAATGATTATGGTAGAGTGACAATATATGTCATAATCCATGATGAGTTAAACTGTGTAAACTTGACTTGTCATGTTTTCAATTTCCATATTTTAGATAGTGAATAAAGATTAGTCAAACAGTTTAATCCTGACTAATCAGTAGATAGGTAGAGAATAAAGAGGAGCTCACCAGTTTAATATGAGCCCTTAGATGATATAAGGTAGATTTAGATAGTTTTTATGCTTTTCAAAAGAATAAAATGTTTCAAGGTAGCAATCTCAAGTGCACCTGCAAAATGGAAGAAAAAATGTTAGATTAAAGTTGGGTAGGTAGAAAGAAGTGGGAAAAAGCTTGTAAATATTTATCATCGGGAAAAAATAACTAATTTCCCATCCCCTATAGTTATTATGCATTCTATACTTTCAGTCAAAGGGACTCAGAGCATTTCTCTGAATTCTGTTGAGACCATACCCAAGGCTCAATCACTGTTAGTTAAAAGTGTTGAATTCCTATATTAATCCCCAATTATCATTATTTACCCTTCATTCACCCTTCACAACTCAAAAACACATAATATCCCTTTTGATTGACTTTCTCCATTTCATAAAACATACAAACCCTCAAAAAACATCTTATCCTAAGTAAAAGTGGTGAAATTATCAAATTATAAACTTTGCTTTAAGGTTTTCACTTTACTTAGTCATATGTATATTTTTTTGAGTATTTCATTTTCCTTGTCATATTAATATCTAACTTATTCTATTAACTCCCTAAAAGAAACCTTATCCTATTAATATAACTTCTTTTATTTAAATATCCCCTAAAAAACCCACTATTATAAGATTTTATGCCAAAGTTAATTATCCACATGTTGAAATAAAATCCTCAAATATACCCCCTTTGGCATAAAACTAACAATATATAAATACCACGCCCCCCTATAGTTATTAAACCCCCATGGTTTAATAAACTATATAATAAAACTAAAAATGCAAAAATTGGCCTTTTTTTTATACATATCTTATGTATTTCTAAAAGCACAAAATCATTACTATAACTCATCCCATTTTATCCTAACCTTTTCCCTTTTTCCCGTTATCTAAAGCCACCTACTTTATATAAAGTTAAGCTAAGGTTTTAACTCCGCCTTGCATATTAAAATCTTGCCTCCGCATCCAAAGTTGAGTTATATCCCCAACCCGCATATATAAGCTCCACTTATATAAGCATAACCCCTTTATTTTCATATAAGAACTCTAGTCAAAATGCACATCATACAAAGGTTTTTATTGAGTTTCCAAGCCATCAGCACATAGTTCAAACCCTGGTCCCACCACCATTTCGACCACAACTTCCAAATTAATCTTGACCATTCGCTCCAACCTCGCAGATCCAACGGCGGAAGATGTGTTTCTCGCTCATAACATAAACGTCCACCCAACGCCCAAATGAACGTGAAATGGGCAGTTTTACTGTTCAATCCTCTCGCGACGTGGCGCAATTTCATTGCATAGCATTCGTTTGGAGTAAAACAACTTACCACTTAAGGCCAACGCGAAAACCACCAATGGTTTTCACATTCGAAAAATCAAAACCGTTCCCGCTTTTATTTGACCAGCATTCATTACGTTTTTAAAGATTTATATGAAAGGTTTAAACCTTTGTTATGATATTTATCTACGTTATTTTGTGCTTCCACCCGACTGTGTTTTAAACCTAAATTTGCTATGCAGAACCCTTTTTCACAACAGATACCTTATTTTGAAGACCAGAAAAGACCTTCTCGGCTCCAACAAGTTGAACAAAGTTCAAATTAAACCATAAAAAGTTGCAGAAACCATTCCGACAGCATAATACCTACCATCTGAGGTATTTTTTCGACATTCAGGCATGCAATTTTTAAGTGAAAATACTTTATAATTAAATCCAAGCCATAATCCAGAGAAATTGTCTATGTAATTGGCCCAAAAAACACATAGAAACAAGCCAAACCCTGGCCAATTTTTCCCAGAAAAGACTATGTTTATAAAAAACCCTTTCTGAAGCCAATTTCCTCAATATTATCCGCTTAAAATCCCTAAAGATCAATTGTAGAAACAAGAAAATGTTTGCAAACCTACAGATCCCCTGAAAATTCATTTTTACAGTCCAGATTATTCATAAAACCCTTTTTTCTGTCTTAAACCCATTTTCATATCCCAGAAACCTAAATTGAACAAAAATATTACTGAAAGTCATCCTTGACCTGCAAATTGCTAAATTCATCATCTGTTATAGAAAATCAACTATTGGAAACATTTTAAGCTTGCTTTAGTAATTCAAAATGATTAAGAAACAGATGACATCCAAAGCTAGGGGTTCTAAGCCTACCAAACCTGGGGGATCCAAGCCTCCTAAGTCAGAAGCATCAAAAGCCATCAAATCCACTCCTGGACTCACTGCAAAAACCATTGTGTCTGTTAATCCCCTTCAGCCACCAGTACCTAATGAAGAAACCATCCCCTTTACTAATATGAATTATAAAATTGTAGACCCTGTGGTATAATTCAATCTATTGGAGATTCACAATTGGTGTTTTGATAGTTTCTTAGATAAAGATGAAATGCCTATTTGGGAGACTAATCTACCCAAATATATGGTTCCATTAACACACCCTAGCCAAGACCTTGTGAGATTATGTCAGAAACACTATGTACCAGATCAGAGAGCAATTTTTAATGCTAATAGGGAGATTCTATTTTCTATTACTGTAGAGTCTATCAATGAGATGTTACAATTACAATTTGATACCAAGGCAGACCCTCTACCCATAGAATCATTGACTCAGTTGTATTTAGGATTAGATTTTCCTAAGAGATTTATGATTTTCCAGAACTTTATGCTACCTCATGTGGACATTCCAAAGCTAAATCCTCCTTACTCCACTTCCAAATTTCCTGAAGGGTCCAGACATGTGATATCAATGCTTTCTTTCATACTAGGATACTTCACAGATGAATTCACTGATGAATCCATCCTTGGTTTTTTATCTACTTTATCTCCTAGTCAACCTCCTGCTATGATCTTTGAATATGCCAGATTTATAGCTGATAGTATCCACCATCAATTGACAAAAATTCCCACTGAAGGGGTGTTTAGATATTCATCATACTTATTTCACTTGTTCTTGTTTTTCCAAGCTGACAATTTTCCAATTGCATTTCAAAAAATGGACTTAGAGGGCCAGCCTCTATCCATTATCTTTTGGAACACCTTACTGAGGAAAGAAAGCAGTAATTTCAGTTTTACAGACTTTTCAGATCTGTTCCTCCAACCAGCAATGAGTATATTATATAAAGCAGAGCAGCCTAGGATAAGTGAGGACATGAAGAGAACAGTGCAGTTATCAGAACAGTGCAAGATGGGAGACTAGTATTTATATGAAAAGCACATAGAATTGAGGATTTTTGGATCAAATCTACTGCCTTACAAATTGCCTAAGTATTTGAGCATTATATTTTTTGCATTAGAATAATTTAGACAAGTTTTAAACTCTGATTCCATTAATTTCATGGCTTCTAAAAATAAAACTCATTTCAAGTTGAAAAATCAGATTGGTCCTTTTATTGTAAATAACAGAAATGCTGAAAAGGAAATAGCGAAAAGATTATCAAAGTTATAATTTCAGGAAAGCTTCCCTTGGAACTATGATCCTCAAGGCATTCTCAGCAATATAAGGGTCAACTACAAACTTCCTCCTTTCATACATGAGCCCAAGGCAGAAATTGAAAAATTTGCAAATCAAACAGAATGGGAAGATAATACATTGAAAGATACAACAGTAAATGTAGAGCCAGCAGAAAAGATGGATGTTACACAAACTATGGAGGTTGCAAAGTAAACTGAAACCTCTACAAAAAGAGGCTGAGATGAGGGAACCTATACAGCTGAGACCACCACAGATACCAAATTCAAATTGATTTACTATAAAAGGCTCAAATTCAGTTCCATAGGGAAAGAAAAAGTAATTGATGTTGAGGATAAAAATGAGCTTGAGGTAAACAATGATGAGGCTACAGTAATAGTAAATGAGACTCTTGCAGACATACAAAAAGATCAAACAGCAGGTGAACAAGATACTCGGATGATTGAAAGACAGATAAACATGGAGGCTTCTTCCTCACACACAGTGGAGGAAAAAGACCTAGACATCAAAGAAAGGTACAAGCAAATCAAAAAAAAGAATGAAGAGATAAAAAGTGAGATTTACTCTCAGTTTCTTAAACAGAAGCCAGGGAATCATAATAGGCTACTTACATCCTTTGACTATTCCATAAATAAAATGATCATGTCATATCTGCAGCCAACTACTTCAACACCTAAGACAGTGGCAGACTACAAAAAGGTTGAATTTGAAGTAGATGCTAAAAATGTGCATGAACTAGACCAAATAGAATTCCATAGATATAGCTCTGAGATGTTATATTCTACTATGGTAACAAAGGCTATGAGTGCTACTAAGTTGCAGAATACCATTATTAACATGCAGGATCAAATGAAGCTAGACAAAGGCTCTTTGTATGCTAAAGATCTAAGGATTAAAGCCTTAGAAGACTTAGTTTTGCAAGTGGGAGTTGATCCTTCTGATGTTCCAGCAGCAGAAATATTAATTAAAAAGAAAAATGAGGACATTGCAGCTTTGAGGAAACAGCTGAAGCTTCCCCAAAGTGAGCACCCTCAAACTAAAGAAATTCTTCAAGAACAGACAAAAAAACAAGACATGATGCAGTTGATTCTCAAACTAACTACTCAAATAAAAGAAATGGAAACACAATTGGATCAACCTGTGAAAGAGAAAGAAATTGTCAAAGAAGCTGAAGCTACAATTATTCCCGCATTCATACTAGTAATTACCACAGTTGTGGCCTCTACATTATGAGAAAAATTAGCACCTAATGAGCCATTGGCAACTAGAGTGCCAATGCATTCAGCTACAACATCAGCCATTGATTCTTCAACAACACAGGTACAACACACAGACGATGCAGGGAAAATAGTAAAGGCTATGGAGGAAATGTCACTAAAAACCAATGAGATTAATAGTTTGAAAAAGATGATTCAGAATCTGGAAGCCTCCAACAAAACAACATTAATCAATGCCAAAAATCATGAGCAAAGGGCCAAAATACTTTAAGAGCAAATCAAAAGCCTACAAAAAGACTTAAATTTCAATGAACAAATTTCTTACATAATAAATTACCTTTGGAAAAATATAATTGATGCCATTCATCTCCAATGGCCTTCAATTCAAATTATCTATGAACAGAGAGACTTACTTCTAACAGCCCAAGTGGAAATCCAAAAGACAAAAGAAGAGTTAGCAAATAAACCAGCACAAGCTTTGAAGCTCATCACTTTCTTGAATAGTAAAAATAGAGCAAAGTTAGAAGAATTATAGGTACAAGATAGAACAAAGACCATTTTACAGATCAAGAAGGTTCCGACAAAGAGAAATCTAATGAAAAAATTAGAGGAAAAGTGTGATGCAATGAATATTTCTATAACCAAGTTTTTATCAAAATACACTATGTTGAGACAAATTGGTCTTCCAGATATTCATGTCTTGAATGAAAAACTAATGGCCCAAAAATATTATGACAAGAAGATAAGGGATTTTTCAAAAGAACAAATCAACAAGCCACTACCACAGGGCTCTCCCATAGGAAAGGTCATTCTTCAATATATTGAAGACTTGTTTTTTTCTTCAAAATGAGATCAAACATCTTTTTGTCTTTAAGCCTAATTTTACCAAGTACATAGATGCTGATGAAAACTTTAGAAAGCTCAAAAATGTGAAAATACCAAATGCAGAGCAATGGCAGGCTTTTACAGATTTAATGTAGCATTAAAAAGGAAAAATAGTGAAGAAAACTACATGAGAAAAGTACAACAAAAGGGAAACCAAAAAGACAGTCAGCTGATTTTTTACTAAATAAAGGCTTCTTTTTACAGCAGTAAAGAGTGAAAATATCAATCAAAGTGTATCAAGGTTAAAATAACAGCGTTAAAGTGTATCAAAAGAAAGAGTATCAGTGAAGGCAGCTCAAACAAAGATATTTCCCAAGCAGCCAGCAAGCAAGATAGCTTGCCAATAAAATCTCCTTGATTAGATAGAGTTGTTCTATATATTTTGGATAAGAGGATAGCTTGCTAATTTTTTAAGCAGTTGTCCCTCTTATTTTGTAAAGATATTTTGTATTTCCTAAAGATATTCCTACATCTCTTTAGGATATTTGTAAACAATATTTTGTATAAATACTTATGCATTAGAAGTATTAAGGGTGGAATAAAATTGCTAAGATTACTATAGACTTTTGTTGATACATTGGAGGCTCTCATGCGTTGAATTCAAAGTAGCAGACTAGACAAAGCTAAAGTGGCATCATAATTCAAGATTCTTGCGATAAGTTGAAGAGTGAAGTACGTCTCTTCTTTTCATTGTTTCTTTTCTGAGTTTCATGCAATTCATTATGTGTTTGATCTATCTTAATGTGTAACTACGAATATTACTATAGGACTAGCCTTTTGCTCCCTGGTTTTAACTAAGTTACCATTTAAATGTTTTATGCTGATTTCCGGTGTTAGGAATTCTTCATTGCTTCTACTCATGTTTGACCCCTGCCTCATTCTTCCATTTTCTAGATCAAAGGATCCTTCATTTTCCTTTATCCCGATCATACCATTTCATCAAAAACCTTTCCCCAAATCTCTGAGGGTTATCTACCTTGCCCTAAACACATTTTTACCCTTTTGGCCTTGCCTTCTAGTACTGCTATCTAGACTTAGACTCCATAGCCCAATGGACAAGTAGATCTCTCTCTAGTTTAATCCTAAGTGATTTTTACCCACCAAAACCTTTTAAAAACAAAACCAATTGTTATACCATAACTAGCCTAAAACATAAATAAAAAAACAACGATAAATCTTAAAGAGAGAGCCCTCTTCAAACTATAGGAAGGCTAGATCCTATTTTTCCAAGTAGGTTTGTGGTTACCCCTAGTATTCTTTGACTAAAACCTCAAATCCCACAACTTAAGAAATTACTAGGGTGATAACCAATTTCAAAAATTGAATATAAGGGTAACTGATATTCTAGGGGAACACATGATTGATATCTTCATAGGTACTTTAAAGGATAACATCCAACATGAAGTTCGTGTTTTGGAACTTGATTCATTGGAGAAGGTATTTAGGTTGGCAAGAAAAAATGAATGTAAAATCATGGCGACAAGGAAGCCTACCACTCACTTCTATAAAGAGGGAAGTGTTGCTACTCCTAGATTTCCACAACCTACAAGGTTGACACCACAACAATTGGAAGAAAAAAGAGCAAAAGGGCTTTGCTACAGTTGTGATAGAAAATACACTAAAGGTCATGAGTGTGCTGAGAAGAAATTATTTTACATAGATTGTGAAGAGGAAGAAGAAAATGAACAAGAAGAGGATATACACCAGGAACCAACCCAAGAAGAGGAAGAAATGAGTTCAACCATATCGTGTAATGCATTGGCAGGAATTACCACTCCTCAAACTCTCAAAATAGAAGGACATATAAAGAAGAAAAAGGTAATAGTGTTGACTGATTCAGGTAGTACCCATAATTTTATTCATTGTAAGGTAGCCAAGGTATTGAATGTGATGCCTCAGGAAATGGAATTGGTGTTGTTTTAATGCAAAAAGGAAGACCCATTTCTTTCGAAAGTCGTTTAATCAAAAGAAAGTATTTACAAAAGGCTATTTATGAGAAGGAAATGTTGGCAATACTGCATGCACTAAAGAAATGGAGACCTTACCTAATGGGAAGACACTTCAAGGTAAAAACTGATTATGATAGTCTTAAACACTTTTTAGAACAAAGATTGTATTCAGAAGAGCAGAAAAAATGGGTCACAAAGGTGTTGTGTTATGACTTTGAAATCATATACAAAAAAGGGAAGCTAAATGTTGTTGCAGATGCACTCTCAAGAAAGGAAGAAAGAGGTGGAAGCATTGCTTTGTGCCATTTCTATTATCCAACTAGATTGGATAACCGAAGCAAGAGATGAATGGAAAAAGGAATAAGAAGTGTGGACACTCATTCAAAAGTTGCAGCAAGATCCTACTACATACGATACATTTAGTTGGAAAAATTATTCCCTATGGTACATAGATTGCTTATATCTTTGTAATAATTCCCAACTAAAACAAAATATTCTTTTGGAATTGCACACTTCTCCCTTAGGAGGACACTCGGGATTTTTATAAACTTACCATAGGGTGAAGAAAGAATTTTTTTGGGATGACCTTAAATTCGATATTCAAAAGTTTGTGGCGGAATGTTTGGTTTGCCAGTAAAATAAAGTGGATACAATTAAGAACCTGGGTCTTCTATAACCTTTATCCATTCCAAGTCAACGTTGGGGGGAGATTTCAATGGATTTTATCACAGGTTTACCTAAGTCTGAAGGAAGGAGTGTCATCATGGTGGTAGTTGATAGACTTACCAAGTATGCACTCTTTTGTGCATTATCTCATCCATTTAAATTAAGTGCAGTTGTTATTGCATTTATGGAAACAATTCAAAAGCTACATGGAAACCCAAATATTATTGTAAGTGATTGAGATCCCATTTTTACTGGAATTTTTTGGACGAAATTATTTTCTTGTTTGAGAACTCAAATAGCTCATAGCTCATCTTATCATCCTCAATCCGATGGTCAAACTGAGATTGTGAATAAATGTTTGGAAGGATATCTTCGTTGTTTTGTATTTGATAAATGAACATGATGGGTCAAGTGGTTACCTCTCACTGAATGATGGTATAACACTTCTTCCATATGACAGCAAAAATAACCCCATTTATGGCACTTTATGGATATCATCCACCGTCCATCACATCATCTTTAAGAGAAAATCTAAGGTTCAAGCAGTGGAAGATCACATCGAGCATCAACAAGAGGTTATCCAACTCTTAAAGGATAACCTAAATTTGGCACAAAATCTAATGAAACAATAGGCAAATAAACATCGCAGCGAGATAAGTTTTGATGTAGGAGACTAGGTATTTTTACGGCTACAACCATACAAACAAATGTCCCTCAATCAAGCTAAGGAGGATAATAAATTATCGCCAAAGTACTATGGTCCTTACAAGGTGTTGCTAAAGATTGGTACTATGGCATACAAAATGGAGCTTCTTGCTTCTTCGCAAGTGCGTCCAATTTTCCATGTTTCATGCTTAAATAAGGTTATAGGTGACAAAATTCTAGTTCAAACAATATTGCGAGAACTTGATGAGGAAGGAAAAATCATATTAGAACCTGAAGCATTCATGGAAACAAGAACTCGAAAGCTACAGAATCGATCAATTTCAGAGTATCTCATCAAGTGGAAGAACTTACCCACTGAATATTCTACATGGGAGGATGAGAATTTTATATGAAAGCATCCAGAGATACTCAAGCGTTGAGGACAACACCTTTTTTGAAGGAGAGGGGCATGTTAGGTTCCTATATTACTAGTATATTCCTTTATTGTTGTTAGTGTAACCCCCTTATTGTTATTGATGTACCCTTGTAACCCCAATATTGTTATTATTGTGCCCTTACATTATTATTGTTAGGTAGGCTAGGATTATATTGTGATCCCATGGACTCCTATATATAGAAGGGGGTTTTGTCATTTGTATCATCCAAGAATTTTTCATTTATGTAATTTAAAGGAGGTTGACCCCTTGAAGTGGCTGAATTATAAGGCATTGATCTCTCTTTTATTCTATTTCTGGAGTTGGTTTCATAACAATTTTGATGGGACACAAGTTAAAATAGGAGACATCAAGCTCTTAGTAACAAAGGCATTCATAGCGGAAGCCACAGAACTCCCAAGGGTTGGTGAAAGGTGATTAAAAAAAAAAAAATTTCACAGCAAATCATGGAAAATTATCCTAAAAAATCCAGGTATGGATACTTCTGTTTTCATAAAAGGTATTCCTAGCTCAACACTTAAGAACAAATGGAGGAACATGCTTTTAATTCTGTAGAAGTTTACCACCTGTGAAGGCACATTTGGTTGCATGTATGTATATCATATTCGATTGCTGATGAATTTCTTAGAGGAAGGTGAAATAAATATTCCCTTCTTTTTACTGAATAACTTAAAAATAATGTCTACAAACGTTCAGAAGATAATACAATTTATAGATAACATTGTGCACCATCATGGGTTGATAAAAATACTTCTTGAATTTCATTTGAAAAGAATAGGAGATTCCTGGGAGAATTTTCTTATCAGAAACCATTTCCAAGAAGTACTAGAGCAGCCTAAGGAAGACAATACTAGAAAAAGAAAAAGGAGGAAGATTGACACAAGCATTGAGAACAAACCTGCATCTCCACTTCAGAAAAATGATGAGGAACTCACTCATGTAGAACTGATGAAAAACAAGAAGCAAGGTAAAATTAAGACAGGAGGTAAAACAGAAAAGAGGAGCAAGGTTACTTTAAGAAAAACACAAATCCTCTACAACTAAGAAGGAACTCTAGATTCCAAGGTTCAATGAAGAAAACGCTACCACAAGAGACAAAGTTTGTAAATTTAGAGGAAGAATCTTCAAAACCATCTCCCATCAATATTTCTCTTCTACATAACTCTGAAAATTCTCCTATACATAATTTTGAAGGTAGTCCCGATAGGAGATCTCCAGGCATAGACCCAGTACAACAAGAGATATATGATTACATAGAGTCACTGGAGAAGAGAAATGCAACAATGAATCCGGAACCTCCTATCAATCCACACGAACCTCTAGTTGATACTCTCAAGCGGGAAATATATGAACTAGAGATATTGAATAGGCATATTAAATAGGAGAATGAAGCTTTAAAGAAGCAGAAAAAATTGGAGAAAGTGATTAGTGATAATACCATATTGCACTTAGGACTATGGTACAAAAAGAACAGGAAGTTAAAAAGAAAGAAAAAATCACTAAAAAAGGTAGTCATCAGTCTCAAATACAAACTCCTTATGAGAAAGCCTAGGATGGCAATCACTTCAAAGAAGAGAAAAAAGAGGAAACTAGATGTATTAGCAGAAGTCTCTAAACAAATGCAGTAGGAGAGGAAAGTTCACATTTTTGGTAAATTGCACGAGGAAATGCAATGAATTCTTAATGGGGGTATGTTGAACCTCAAAATTGTCCTTTCTCTGACATCCTTTCTCATCCTTTTTCCTTACTTTCTCATAAATCCATACACTCCAATCAATGATAAATGTCATGTTTTATCTCAGGGAATGCATTTAAATGATTTCTATGTTATATTCTGATGTTCTTGTTATTTGAATGGATTTTTGTAACTTAGCCACAAAACACAGCCTATTCTGCAGCTAATCGTTGGTTCCACAGCTACTTTTATGGTTTGACAGGTTCCAAGGAGAAAATAAAGGAATGAGCCATATGGGCATCTCCTAAATGATTCACACATGGATTTCATCCTATCTACTTGATCGAAATCGATATAAAAGGGAGACTATGATCATGGTCAAATTCCGGTCAAAGGATGCAAGCCGAGAGCGCATAACACTTGATTTGCTTTGACGTAGCAAATCAAGAGTTAACCAGTTAGAATATAATTCTATGTTTTGGTTAGAATAGCCTTCTGTAGGCATAATTGGCTTATCACAGTTACATTTTATTTTATTTAAATACGAGTTATGCAAAGATTGAACAACAATGGTAATTGCTGAAATGTTATGTATTGTTTAAAACTCTATTCTTTTCATGATACAAGGATAACGTTCATGGTTCTAGTGTCTGCTTAATGAGTATATATTCAGCTAGGATTTGGCCAAATTTGATACAGAGGGCCCCTGCACAAGAGGAGGTTTTTTCATTATTTTTTTTAGTTTAATTCTTTACTCTGTTTTGTCAATTTCATGATTAGATTAAATTGTAACTTTTAAATCAGTTTCATAGAATTAATTCATGAATGTTTTCTTAGCATCAAAGATAGAATGACTATGTAATATTTGATTTTCTAAAAATATTTCAAGAAGGTAGATTCATCAATTTTCCAATAGAATTAAGTTTGAAGCAATAGAGCTTATAGTTGTTTAGTTTCCTTTCATGTTTTGTTATTTGCTTTCCTAGATCAAATTCTCATTTATTGTATAATTGGATGTTCTCAAAGATCAGGCCAAGGGGGTGACTTGTCATGCTTCGCAATTGGGTGCTAGAATATCTAACCTATGCAATCATTGAGATTTTCTTTTATTTTCTTTAACATTGTTTTCCAGATTAAAGATCCTCAGTTAATTGTATAATTGGGTGTTCCAAAAGATCAAGCCAAGGAGGTGACTTGTCATACTTCGCAATTGGGTGCTTAAATGTCTAACCTATACATTTATTGAATTTTTCTTTTTATATGCTTTTACATTGTTTTCTAGATTAATATCCTCAGTCAATTGTATAATTGGGTGTTCCAATAGATTAGGCCAAGGAGGTGACTTGTCATACTTCACAATTGGGTGCTCGAATGTCTAACCTATACAATTATTGAGTTTTTACTTTTACATGATTTATTTGTTTTTCTAGATTATTAAAACTAACTTATAATCAGTTGCTTGTACATCATTTCAAGAGGGTGATTCTATCATATTTCCATACTGAATGTTGGAGTAATTGAACATACATTAGTTGTTTTCCCTCAAATCTGCTTTCATCTAGAGTAGCATTGCAATCTCAATTTTCAGTTATAAAATTCACATCCATGGAATAGGACTAACATTAAATCAAAATTCATTATAATAAGCACTCTGTTTTCAGATAAGATCTTAATCATTTCATAGTTTTGGTTCATTTTTATGCAAGTTAGTTTAATTTAAGAACATTTCCTTTTCTTCCTTCATTTAAAGTTATTTTTTCACATTTAAATTTCACTAGATCCAATTCATTTCTTTTCATAATTATTATTTCTTAGATTAACATTTAGATATAAAGAATAAAACCCCCCAAAACAACATAAAAATGCATACAACGAAGTAAGAAGACGGTTAACTAAGCAGATATAGTGCACTGAAATTTATCAGTTTACAAACCTCGGTTGATAAATTATGTTGAACAATTTAAGACATAAAATTGACTAAACAAGAACCAATGGAAAACAAAGTAATTATATGAAAGGTAGTGAGATCACTCCCAATGAGATTTGACTCTAAAGTCTCAGCGCTAGAAAAACTATCAAACTTAGAAAATGTTACCATGGATGAGCTACATGGAATACTTACAACCTACAAATTGAAAACATAACAGGAAAATCCATCGAAAAGAGAAGAAAAATTTACAATATCTAATAATATAGGAAAGACACACACCAGTCAAAGCCAAACACCATTTGGAGTTGAAGCAAAAATTCAGAGGAAGAAATAACCAGTTTTATGAGGAAGTTAAAGAGGGGAACCGAAAAATACAAAGGTAAGCTCCCCTTTAAGTGTTTTAATTGTGGTGAAATTGATTATTTCGCTTCAAAATATCCTTATGAAAAAAATTTAGATAATGATGAAGAAGAAGAAGTTTCTATGAAGGAAAATAAGACTAAAAAAGATACAAGAAACAAGGAAAAAAGAAGGAATTCAAGAAAAGTTTATATTCAAAAGGATATAGTTCATATAATGAAGAAAGTGATAGTGATAGCGACAATGAATTAGGAAGAGTGTTATTTATGGCAAGGGAAAATCAAAAGGAATATCCTGAAGAGTATGAAGAAGAAGGTAAGATAGACCTTGAAAGATAACTTGTCATTGATTTAAAGGATATAAAGGTAGAAAGGAAGAACGTCAAGGCCTTGGAGGCTGAGTAAATAAAGGAACACACTAAAAGTATCAATAGGAAGACTGAGTAATCATATAATATTATCATCAATATAAAAGTGTGGTTAGATGAGGCTAGAAAAATTAAAGAAATGTTAAAAAATTGAATTGGAAGAAAGCACCAAGACAAAGGAGATTTTGGAAGCAAAAATAATATTTGTACCAAAAGAAGCACAAAAGAGGGATATCCAATAGAACTTTTTGAACAACACCAAAGTGTTGGATGAAATTATCAACAATCAAAGTTCGTGCAATGACAAATCAATATAGGATAGAAGTATGCCCTTGTTAAAGGTTCAAGCTCCACAACGACAAAAAAAAGCTGAACAAAAGAATTATGCAAGTGTCATCAAGGGTTACATCAAGAAGGAAGAGAAAGTTTAAGACCAGAGAATGTGGAATCAATAACCTACATTAGAGAGGACTTGAGATAAAGCTTACAAAACAGTTGCACCACCGAGAAGATTTCCCACATCCAGGTACCCTAGTATATTTCTTGATTATTGTTATTCATATACTAAATTTGGGCACAAGGCTAGAGATTGTAGGGCTTATGACAAGGATTATTATCAAATTCATTATCAAAATCCTAGAAGCAAGTTTGCAGGAGCACAAGGTAGATATCTAAATATGTCAGTTGTTATGTCATTCAGGTATCATCTAGGATGCTTCAAATGCCACAATTATGGACATATAGCTCGTGACTGAAGAAGCATGATGAATTATTGCATGAGGGAAAACACTAATTTCAAGAACAAGAATATTTGGATAATGTTATGAAACCAGCTCCAAAAATAGAAGAAAAGAGAGATCAACACCATAGAAATCAGCCACTTCGAGGGGGCAACCTCCTTTACATTACATAAATGAGCAATTCTTGGATGATACAAATGAAAAAACCTCCTTTCCATGTATATGAGTCCATTGGGTCACAATATAATCCTAGCCAACCTAACAATAATAATGTAAGGGCACAACAATAATAATAGTGGCTTTTATGGGGCACAATAATAACAATATGGAGGCTACAGGGGTACAACAATAACAATAAGGAGGCTACACTAACAACAATAAGGGACTACACTAGTAATATAGGGACCTAACATGCCCCTCTCCTTCAAAAAAGTGTTGTCCTCAATGCTTGAGTAGCTCTGGATGCTTATATATAAAATTCTCATGCTCCCATGTGGAATCTTCAGTGGGTGAGTTCTTCCACTTGATGGGATACTCTGAAATTGATTGATTTCGTAGTTATCGAGTTCTTGTTTCCGTGACTGCTTCAGGTTCCAATATGATTTTTCCTTCCTCATCAAGTTCTGGAAATATTGTTTGAACTAGAAGTTTGTCACCTATAAATTTATTTAAGCATGAAACATGGGAAAATGGGTGCACTCGAAAGAACCGAGCTCCAATTTGTATGCAATAGTACGATATTTTGCAACACCTTGTAAGGACCATAGTACTTTGGTGATAATTTATTATCCTTCTTAGCTTGCTTGAGGGACATTTGTTTGTATGGTTGTAGTCGTAAAATATCCGATCTCCTACATCAAAAGTTCTCTCCCTGCCGATGTTGATATTCATTTTGTTGTTTCATTCGATTTTGTGCCAAATTTAGGTTATCCTTTAAGAGTTGGAGAAATTTTTGTTGACGATCGATGTGATGATCTTCCACTACTTGAACTTTAAATTTTCTCTTAAAGATGATGTCGATAGACGTTGGATGATATCCATAAAACCTTCTAAATGGGGTCATTTTTGTTGGTTGGAAGGAAGTGTTATACCACCATTCAGCGAGAGGTAACCACTTGACCCATTGTGCTTGTTTATCAGATACAAAAGAACAAAGATATCCTTCCAAACATTTATTTACTATCTCAGTTTGACCATCAGATTGAGGATGATAAGATGAGCTATGAGCTAATTGAGTACCCAAACAAGAAAATAACTCCGTCCAAAAATTTCCAGTAAAAATGGGATCTCTGTCGCTCACAATAACCCTTGGGCTTCCATGTAGCTTTTGAATTCTATCCATAAATGTAGTAGCAACTGCACTTGCTTTAAATGGATGAGATAATGCACAAAAGTGTGCATACTTGGTAAGTCTATCAACTACCACCATGATGACACTCTTTCCTTCGGACTTAGCTAAACCTGTGATAAAATCCATTGAAATCTCCTCCCAACGTTGACTTGGAATGGATAAAGGTTGTAGAAGTCCTGGGGTCTTAATTGTTTCCACTTTATTCTGCTGGCAAACCAAACATTCCGCCACAAACTTTCGAATATCAGATTTAGGGCCATCCCAAAAAAATTCTTTCTTCACCCTGTGGTAAGTTTTTAAAAATCCTGAGTGTCCTCCTAAAGGAGAAGTGTGCAATTCCAGAAGAATCTTTTGTTTTAGTTGGGAATTCTTACAAAGATATAAGCGATCTTTGTACCATAAGGAATCATTTTTCCAACTAAATGTATCAGATGTACTAGGATCTTGCTATAACTTTTGAATGAGTGTCCATACATCTTTGTCCTTCTTCCATTCATCTCTTGCTTCGGTTATCCAATCTGGTTGGATAATAGAAATGGCACAAAGCAATGCTTCCACCTCTTCATTCTTTCTTGAGAGTGCATCTGCAATAACATTTAGCTTCCCTTTTTTGTAGATTATTTCAAAGTCATAACCCAACATCTTTGTGACCCATTTTTGCTGCTCTTCTGAAGATAGTCTTTGTTCCAAAAAGTGTTTAAGACTATCATGATCAGTTTTTACCATGAAGTGTCTTCCCATTAGGTAAGTTCGCCATTTCTTTAGTGCATGCAGTATTGCTAACATTTCCTTCTCATAAATAGGTTTCTGTAAATACTTTCCTTTGATTGGACGACTTTCAAAAGCAATGGGTCTTCCTTCCTACATTAAAACAACACTAATTCCATTTCCTGAGGCATCACATTCCACAATAAAGGTTTTTGTGAAGTCTGGCGTAGCTAAGACCGGTGCTAGGCACATTGCCTCTTTAAGTTGTTCAAAGGCCTTAGTTGCTTCAGGAGTCCATGAAAATGCATCTTTCTTCAATAATGTTGTTAGAGGTGCTGCTATTCTCCCATAATTCTTAACAAACTTGCGATAATACCCTGTTAACCCGAGAAATCCTCGCAACTTCTTTATGGTTGTGGGGAGTTTCCATTCCTTAATGGCTTTAATTTTGTTAGGGTCTACTTTAACACCCTCGTGAGATAAAATATGACCCAGATATTCCACCTCTTGTACTCCAAAGAAACATTTGGATTTTTTTGCATATAATTGTTTCTCCTGCAATAGTTTGAGCACCCTATCAACATGTTCAACATGATCCTTCCAAGACCTGCTGTAGATTAGTATATCATCAAAAATACTAGCACAAATTTTCTAAGGAAGGGTTTGAAAATGGAATTCATCAACCCTTGAAATGTAGAAGGTGCATTGGTAAGGCCAAAAGGCATGACCAAAAATTCATAATGACCCTCATGAGTTTGAAATGTTTTTTTTGGAATATCTTCAGTCTTCATTCTAATTTGATGATATCCTGAACAAAGATCCAACTTGGTAAAATAAATTGCTCCATGTAATTCATCCAATAATTCATGAATCACAAGAATGGGAAATTTATCTTTAATGGTGAGCTTATTGAGCTCCCTATAATCCGGACACATTCGCCATGATCCATCCTTCTTGTGTACCAATACTACAGGAGCAGAGAAAGAACTTTGACTAGGTTGAATTATACCCGCCTCTAACATTTCTGCAATCATACGTTCAATTTCGCTCTTTGGAAGTAAGGATATCTATAAGGCCTGATGTTTGGAGGAACACTTCCTGGAATCAAATGAATAGCATGATCATGATCACGAATAGGTGGGAGTCCTTTGGGAGTTTCAAACACCTTGGAATGATTGTCCAAGACTTGTTGGAGATCTGCAGAAATAGATGATTTTGATGCCGAAACTTCTAGTGAGCATAATTGTGGAATTATGCCTCGTTGTTCTTTCTTTAGAAGCTTTATCATGACAATAGAGCTTATTATCCTTCCTGGCTTCCCTTCAATACCCCGTAATTCGATTTCCTTTCCTTCTGAAAAAAATTTCAAGAAAATTTCTTGAAAATTAAAAGCTACCGTCCCCAAAGATTGTAACCATTGTACTCCTAGTACAACATCGGCACCTCCCATAGGAATGGCAAGCATTGGACTAGTCAATACATATTCCCCCATGGTTAGCTTGATATTATGGCATTTTCCAGAGAAATTTATAGTTCCTCCATTTCCAACCATCACTTGACATTCTGGTGCTGGGTATAGGAAACAATTTAATTCCTTGGCTACCTTATAATGAATAAAATTATGGGTGCTACCTGAATCAATCAACACTATTACCCTTTTCTTCTTCATATGTCCTTCTATCTTGAGAGTTTGAGGAGTGGTAATTCCTGCCAGCGCATTACATGATATGGTCGGATTCATTTCTTCTTCTTCTAGGGGTGGTTCCTGGTGTAGATCCTCTTCTTGTTCATTTTCTTCTTCTTCTTCACAATCTATGTAAAATAATTTCTTCTCAGCACACTTATGACCTTTAGTGTATTTGCTATCACAACTATAACAAAGCCCTTTTGCTCTTTTTTCTTCCAATTTTTGTGGTGTCAACCTTGTAGGTTGTGGAAATCTAGGAGTAGCAACACTTCCCTCTTTATAGAAGTGAGTGGTAGGCTTCCTTGTCGCCATAATTTTACATTCAATTTTTCTTTCCAACTTGAATGCCTTCTCCAATGAATCAGGTTCCAAAACGTGAACTTCATGTTGGATGTTATCCTTTAAAGTACCTATGAAGAGATCAATCATGTGTTCCTTTGGAATATCAGTTACCCTTATATTCAATTTTTGGAAGTCCTCAATGTGCTCCCCCACTAAACCCTTTTGTTTGAGATTTATCAATTGGCTAAAGAAGGTGTTGCTCTTTGTATCCTCATAATGTGCTATCATTTCCTCCGTAAAAATTGACCAAGTGACAATTTTTTTATAGGAGAAAAGCCATCGATACCATACAAATGTATTTTGTTCTAAATGTAAAGTTGCAATGCGTACCTTTTGTGTGTTTTGCACGTTATGGAGATCAAAATATTGCTCCATCTGTAGTATCCATGTTACAGGATCCTTGTCATCGAACTTCCTCATATCGATCTTTGGAATATGGTGGGTCTTTAATCCAACATTAGAGTTTATGAAATGACGATTAACATTTATTTTGTTCTCATCATGAGTTTCCTCTACTATCTTTTCGCCATGAGGAATCATTTCTTGTATCAACTTTGTCAAACCTTCCTTCAAACCTTCCATGTCTGCTTTTAGATCATTCTTCATGTCTTCCATCTTGTCTTTCATTTTTTTCTTCCATTTCATCCATATTAGCTTCCACGCCTTTCTTCAAACCATCCATCTTAGCTTCCATGCCTTTATTCAAAACTTCCATTTCATTTTTTGTTGCTCTTTGCGAGAGAGAAAGTTGTTGCACTTACTCTTGTAATTTTGATATATCATGTTGCACTTCTTCCTCTTCATGAGTCATAGTAGAGCCTTCTGAGGGATTAATGGGTGTCGAATTATTTTTAGAGGGCATTTTAAAATCCAATACTGATATGTATGCTTCAATATTCCCTTGGAATCACTTCAAACTATTTTTTCGAACAAGACTTATGCAATTTGAAAACAAAAATACACACATTCTTCTTGCTTTTGAGGAGCTCAATATTGAAACTGATGTATCTATGTAATTTCAAATCCCTAAGATTTTATCTTCAGTCCTTTAATATCCCTCTAAATCTTCTTTCCAATGCCAAAGTCTGCCCTGATTTGGTTTCTTCAAGACAAAGTTATGTCCAATCTCCCACAATGACCTAATTATGGACTGGTTTAGTAGAGCCAACTTGTACAGTGTGCCACATGTCACTGTTTCCTCGTTCTGCTATGAAACTGATACACAGGAAACTAATACATAATTCCAATCTGATTCTTAGAGAGAGAGTTATGACGATTTTACCAATGTCACCTCTTTGAGATGAAATTCGAGATCCTGCACAAAGCCTAACTTCCACAGATCATATCTCCAAAAATATTTTGAACCAAGATCTGAACTTTTTACCCGAAGTTTCTCACGATTTTTTCGCAAATGGGTTTTTTTTTTACCTTTTGAACCTTCATAGAATAAAATTTATAGCAAAAATTCTGCAATGACCTATTTGAAGTAGCGAAACCCTAGAATCCAAAGCGCTGATGCCAAATGTTATGAAACCAGCTCAAAAAATAGATGAAAAGAGAGATCACTGCCTTAGAAATAAGCCACTTTGAGGGGGCAACATCCTTTAAATTTTATAAATGAGGAATTCTTAGATGATACAAATGACAAAACCTCCTTTCAATATATAGGAGTCCATGGGGTCATAATATAATCCTAGTTGACGTAACAATAATAATGTAAGGGCACAACAATAACAATAATGGCTTTTATGGGGCACAATAATAACAATATGGGGGCTACAGGGATACAAAAAAAATAATAAGGGGGCTACACTAACAACAATAAGGGACTACACTAGTAATATAGGGTCCTAACAGAGAAGAAAACAAAAGCAAGAAGATCAAGTAAATGAAGAAATCCTATAGGTCATGATCTTAGGATTTGAAAAGACACGAGATCATTATGAATTTACAAATCTAGATAAATATATCAAGAATTAGATGATGATCTTGCAACAACACAGGTTGAAATATCATTCTAAGCAATCTAGCCTAAGTATGCCAGTACTATGAATATTAAAGAGGGGGATTCTAAGTAATAGTGGTTGCAAATTTGAGAATCTATATTTTTTATTTGAAATGGAAGATGGAAGATGTGATAAAGTCGTTAGAGAAATCATTAGCACTATGGGTAGATTATTCAAATTTGTATTCAATAGAGTAGCAGAGTCATGGATAGTTTTCATGAAGGACTCGTTGTCTTTTTCACGGAGGTAAATCATTTCATTAATTCATATTGATAGGTAGAATATATTATGCCAAGCCATGAGAAGCACTATTTTTAGGGGGAGAGAAGCAGTAAAAGAAATATAGGCATATTCTAGGAAGACATGACAGGGTAATTCATTAGGGGGAGTAACCTTGTTCCATTGATGTCAATGGGGGATATAAATCAGGAAAGGAAAATGAGAAGCATGGAGACAGGGGGAGCAATGACTGCAAGGGGAATATGTGTGTTGCCATCAATGAAAAAAGGGGATATGGTTGAATGGTGTTGTCATTGATGCCAACATCATATTTGAATGCTTTTAGTATTCATCTAAGGATTAGATTGATTGCAAGCTTCATTGGTCATGAACCCCTAGAAGGATGAGGAGCTCCTATGGTGTAGCCATGATGCCCCATGTTTGAGGAGGAATTTGGATGTGAGGATCAATGTTTTTTGTTTCAATATCATCTTCATTTGATTCTCCTTGTCATGTATATTCCAATGGTAAGCAACATGCCACATAATTCCTCACATTGAGATATGCCTCATTATATTTGAAGCCTCATTCTATGGTTAAGAAGCCCCAAACAAAGTTGTTAAAGATAGATTAATAAATGGAATTTATTCTAAAAATGTGGTTAAATTGTGCTTGCAGAGGAGGATTTTTTCAAAAATATATTTATAAAAATTGGAATTCATGACAGCCTCCAAGGGTAAATTAATTTATCTTCAATTTTTTTTCAAATTTAGAAATTTAATTTTTTATTTTGTGAGATTGGATCCCCCCTTTTGATGGGGTCAGCCTTCCCCTCTATAAGTCTCTTTGACTGGTATAAATATAGGGATCATATGCCCTCTAAATATATGATTAATGCACATTATTTGAATCTATCATCTATGATTCTTGAGGCCTTGAATAGTAACGCATAACTAAAATTCTAGGCCGAGTTTCAGAGACTAAATGGGCTTAAGTTTTATCTTTTGTTTATTGGTTTTTCATTGGGTTTTTTGTGGAAGCATTGAATTGGTGTTTGAGGATTTTTCATCCCTCCAAGGTCATATATATATGGCATAAATCCGAGTTGTCCTAAGGTTTGTTTCTGCGGTTTTTTTTCTACCTTCATTGAGAACTTTTGGGGTTTAAAATGGGCCTCCTAAGAAAAATGTACAACTAAAATAACTTTATAAGAACCAATAAGATTCAAGATGATGATGTCAATCATTGTGGATGATTCACCATTTTTGGAGTAAAAAAGTTAAAACATTAAAAATAATAAAATAATAAAACTATTTTTTCAACTTATCTCCTTAATATTTTACTCAAATTTAGAATGAGAGTACTTGTTGGATGCAAAATTTAATTCCTCGTCCAAGGAGTACCCACGTTTCATACTTTCGATGGATGCTGCTACATGAAAAATGAGAAATACATGGAAAATTGTGATTGCAATCATGCTTTTCATGTATTTCTCATTTTTCGTGTAGCAAGCTCCATTAAAAGTATGCAACATGGGTACTCCTTGGATGAGGAATCAAATTATGCATCCAATGAGTGTCCCTGCTAGAAATTTGAGTAAACCCATAGGGAGATAAGTTGAAAATACGAGTTGAAAAAGTAGTTTTTTTCCCTCTAAAATTTGATGATGTAATGTAATCTTATTTTATTATTTCCACTATTATTTTATAATTTCCTCAAGAGGCCCATTTTAGACCTCAAAAATACCCTAATGAGAGACCAAATTTTAGCCCTTTCTGAGGTTATTCTTCTGTGATAGTGGTGCAGGTCCCGAGGCCAAATTTCGGCCCAAGATAGGAGCACCGTCTTCATTGATCGATGGTCTCTGACTAAATCTTTTCGATCATATATGGATTGTTTCAGACTTGTTCCGGAGGTTGTTCACACTTGTTCTAAGGTCATTTTGAAGAGGTTTCCTAAGGCTTATATCTCCTTTTTTGAGCTCATTTCAGATTGCATGATGCTAGTTAAAGACTACAACTGATGCCTGATTTAAGACCTATTTTGGGACATCTTCAAGACAAGTCATATGAGATAATATTTGTGCTAATTTGAGCATATTGATGGCATGTTTTAGAGTTTACATGGATTATATACGAGGCTTCATTCTGAGACATTCAATGGTGTTATGAACCTTGATCTAATATTTTCTTGATGCCTCCTTAAAGCCCTGAGACATAAATAAAATTGCAGTGATATTTGTGTTGCATATTCATTATAGGCCAAGTTCTTAACAAAGTTTTTGGGCTTAAATATTTTGTATTTTCTTGGGAATTTTTTCAGTGATTCATGATATTCTAAGATGCCTCCCTATGGCTACTTCTATGACAACTACTTGCATGGATCTAAATTTGTTTGTCGACACAATTTCATGGTCTGTTTTCATGTGAATCCTTCAAGACTCTTGCCTTGGTTAGGGTTTGATCTAATTTTTTTTTTAGTTTTCCTTTGGAAGGGTCAATAATAATATTTTCTTGGCTAGTTCAATTAATATATAATGAGGATCATCATAAGTAGGAGTGATTTGACTTGTTGAACACCGTGCAAGCAGAATCATAGGTCTGTTCGACAATCATTTATGCAAGGGTTTGTTGAGATCAATATTCTCATCATCTAGTGAATATCTAAAGTATTTGAGGTTGCATCCAAGTTATTTAAGGTTTTTTAAAATGCTTATTGAATGATACAAGGGAAAAATTATTACAATAATTTACCTCAACTAAATGAATCAAAGAGACAGAAGGAAACTGCTCAAAAGAGAAACCTCCAAAGTCAATGAAAAATATATCATCTTCAAGGACAAAACACTTGGGATAATTTGAAAATTTTGGTGACACGCTCTTCACATCAGCCAATTTTAGTATGAGATAATCTTGCTATGTTTATGTTCTAGTTGTTGGCTAAACAAGAATAGTATAGATGACTTTACACAACATACAAAGAAGTAGTTCTAAAGCATGATAGAGATTTGCACCGTTGCATATCTGGGGTATGAGCTTATATTCAAGAAAAGTTGTTAATTGGAATGTCATGGCACGTACTTTTTGATCTAGCCTATATAAGAAAGATTCGATCATTGTCATAATTCCATTGAGGAGAGAATTTATTAAGCTCTTATTTTCAAGTTCATGAGGATGGAGCTCAAGAGAAGGAAAATCAGTTGAGGAACCCTCATACATGGGCTTGTTGGATGAAAGAACTATAGAGAGTAGTGGCTTGCCTATAAGGCTAAAGAACCCACTAGAATTTTATGGATTGATGAACCTATTGGATTGGGAAGAGACACTCAAGTGCTTATGAGGCCTGATGAATTACCAAGAGTGGGCTTGGGGTTGCATCTCTAGTGCTTGACTCACTGAAGAATCACTTGGATAGTTGATCTCTTTACCATCAATAGCGTATCTATTGATGAACCTTCCTTGATGTGGACTCTCTTCTCTTGAAGGTGAGCTGAGACTCTCTAAACTGTGATATCCATAAATGGATTTTTTTTGTGTTTGAAAAGTTTGTAAGGACTGAGTGGCATCTCGTGTAGCTAGTGGATGAAGGAAAAAAGGCCTTGTGGCATCCTATTTAATTTTTTCATATTGGTTCAATTTCCTCTCAAAAAGCACTCCACCTCAAGCACTAGACCCTAGATCGGGGTGACAACTGTAAACAATTGTGGTTGTAACTTTTCTATGGTTGGATGGAGAGTTAGAGTCTCACTCTTAGTTTCCATATCTTTTATAACATAAGTATACTATTATGGGTTACTAATAAAGATATATATGGCTATAAGTTTAATGATTGATTAACATTATGTATTGTGTTTATATTTTAAGGACTAGGAGTTGAGTTTTATATGTGACATAAGTTACATGGTTTAATAGTTAGGGGATATTGTGACGAGTGAGTATAAATATCAAGTAAAGGGTACATTAAATGTTATATTATGAGATAAAGGCTTCAAGGATTAAAATTTAAATATTGAGGCTTGTATATTTATATTAGGTTATAAGGGGTTTTGGGATTATAGGTTCAGGAGTGATCAATGTTATATCAATTATGTGAGTTATGGTTGCTAGGAATGATTAATTGTTAGAGACCATATGTTACTAATTTTATAGGGTTAAAGGGTTCAAGGGGAAGTAGGGGTTACAAATCATAAGAGGGAGTGGATATTAGGTTTAGGAATTATCCCCTAAAATTTAGGTTGATCAATTAAACCATAAACCCAAGGCATATTTTCAATTAGGAGGAGACAAGATTAGGATAAGAGGGCTAACACAGTTCTTGTTGTTAATTCTCATTGTAGACACTAGTCTTTAATTCCACTTCAAACTTGTTCTGGGTGTTTCGTTGTTTCCATCCTAGATCCATCTTAACTTTGGATCTATCAAGCACCGAGAGGGCTCAAATCTCTCGAGGTGTTGTTGATGCCTCAAAAACCGCTGCACAACATCGGGGATAACCATCTGGTTGGGGACTTGAAAAACGTCCCTTTTCCATTTGGAATAGTGGCTCTGACTAGGGATGATGGGACCAGTTTCCCAATAAATATAATTGGGTGGATGTGTGGTGTTTATAACTAATTGTGACTTGGATGAATGGGAGTGAAAACAAGCTAAATGAGTATATATACCTATATCTATCTCAAGATTATATTTATGTTTTATATGTGATCTCGAAACATGATCTAAAGTGTATGAGAATGAATATTATCAAGCAGTTAAAGAAATGAAAAACAATTTAAATTAAATAATTTGATTAAATAGTTAATCAAATTAATTGATTAAGTTTATATCACATCAAATAATTGTATGTCTTGTATATATAGTGAAAGATGGCAATCTATGCATGTTCAGTAGTAAATTGATGCTAGATTGTTTTAAAAAGATACGTATAGAAAAACATTAAAATTGAATTTAACTATCAATCACATAAAATAGAACAACAATATAAAGATAGAAGTACCATGTATATCTTGACTTTACTCATGGAAAAATAGTTTTTGGTCGAGTCTTTTCTATTAAGATAACTTCAAGAGTACAAAATGGCAGCTTCTCAAAAGCCTTCTTTACAAAATTTCAAAACCCTTTCCTAATTGACATGAAAGGGTTTATATAGTAAAATAAAAGTATAAAAATAGCAAATACATGTACTAAGGAGGTTTAAACAACTCTCATTAAAACAAGTGAAATAAGACAAAGATAGAGTTTGTTGGCTGACTCACTTCAAGAGTGTGGTGTTGTCTTTGTTGCCATTCGTTGCTTGAGCTGAAGGATACTTAACATGGGTTGACCTTCAGGGGGTTGACATGGCCTAATGTGCAATTGTCCTGTGTTGACCACATCTGAAAGTGGAGGTTTCATGTGAGATGAGGTGTCAGTTAGGCAGCACATCATTAGCCACTTACTGTGTGGCTTGACTGAGTACTGCCAATACTTCTCCCAATCGAGCTTTGCCAATTTTTTGATGTTTTCCTCCTTTTCTTTTGACATCTCTTGCCAATGTTTCATTAAATGTTTCACATTAGGGAGAGAATCAGGTGGGAATTTATCAATCAAGTTGGCAGAAAATAGATTATTCTTGACAATTTCAAAAATATTGCTAGCCACATATCTTTCTCTGTATATTTCCCTCTATGTTCGTTTCAGTTGTATGTTTCAATCAGAAAACATGGTTTCTTTTTTAGGATCCTCAATCCTGGGAAGATTTTCCTTTTAGCCTTCTACACTATCCTACCAAGTGATGTATTCATTAATTTTTTCATTAATGTCATCTAAGTTCATCCTCAGATCAACCGATTGATTCATCAGTGAATCACTTTTATCGCACAGATCATTAATGATTGACATATTTTGACAAAATACGACTTGTTGTTGAGCCAACAAGGTGTTGAGTTCCATAGCTTCTTTCTTGAAATCATCCACCTTTGGATTATCTTTTAATTTTTCCACTGTAAATTGTAGCTGATGAATTTGAGCATCTTTGACACCAATGTCAGATTGATGTTGTAGCTTTAACTGATCCAAGCTTTGTTGGAGTTGTGACATTTGTCTTTGTAATTGATGGTCAATGTTCTGTTTCTCTCTCAACAACTCTTGTTCTAACTGAAGGATTCTTTCATACTTTTCTTTAACTAGTTGTTGGAATTTTGTAGCTTTTTCAGTTGTAGCAAATGCATAAGCACCTGCAAACTGTGTCAACCTTGTCAGATCCTTAGATGGATTTTCTTGTGGATCCTTCCATACTACTTCCATGCGTATATCACCAAGGACTAAAGTTTGTGATTTCTCAATTCTCCTCATTTTTCTTTGTTTGCTCATTACATCCTTATGTTTGGGCATGAAAAAGATATCTAAAGGAGGAATTTATTCTATTTTTAACACAATTTAAGATGCCAGGTAGGTTGGGATGCATTCAACTCTTTCTGTGTTGACAGCCTTGTTAGTAGACCCAACGGGTTCTAACCTTTGTCTTGAGGTGTGTTGGCTGTCTCTTGAGGATCAATGATTATTACCTCTTGATGTCCTTTAATTCGTTGGTTAAATTGATCCCATAATTTATCCAAGTCACTACTGACTATTGGATTACAAGTCTGTTCTTGAGTTGATTTGACTTACTCTGTTCCGAATAGGACCTTAGTATCCTTGGGAGGTTGTTCTAAGTTTTGCTCTTTTTGTACAATAGGTTGGGACACCTTTAAGATGTCGAGAGCAATGCTCTCCAACCTTTTGTTCCTTTATTCTTTAAATTGGGCAAATTTTTCAGGGCTAAAATGAATTTTTGCTAATATTTCAACCTGTAAATAGTTCTTAGTCAGTTTCAAACAAATCATTATAATGATCATTTTCATGAATGAATTTCCTGATCTTTACCTGAGTTGTAAATTTTGGGTAATCTTGTTTGGATGAAATTGTCAATTAGGAACTGTAAATAAGTTTAAACATTGAATTTGATCTATTTCCAATCCATCATGCTTGTAGTTGTCCAATACATAAACACCACAATGAATGGGGAAAGTAGGCTAGGAATCTTTCTTAGCCTCTTTCAAGGATTTAGTAAATCCATTCCCTACTGTCTGGTACTTTCAAGGCTTTAGTAAATCCATTCCCTATTGCCTAATAAGCAATTTCCCTTGCGAGGAGCTTGTTTGGTACATACAATGGGAGGACATGGGGTTTGGCTGGGATTCCATAAAGTCTTATATAAGTAAATATTTCTTCCCCAAACCATTTTCCTATGGTTGTAAAGTCATCTTGGGCTTATTTGGAAAATCTTTGGGCTTTCTCAATAAAAACAACTTGATAGAGTGGCAGAATGACTCTGTGACAAATTATATAGAAAATAGATTCATACTTGGATTCCCAGAGAATATTATGGTAAACATGAATGGGAGTGGGGTCTTGGATGGTCCATTTCCAACCCGTGGTTGGGAAACTAGAAGTGAAACACACAGTTTCCTTGATATAAGCACTCATAAAAAATGGGGGGACTATCTTGGAGGTAAAAGAACGATTCTTTCTATAGTCAAAGATTTGTGAGACAATATTGTTTGAAAAAATGGTCCCCCAATCCATAATATATGTCAGCAACAACTTCCAGGGACCCATTAAATTGAAAATTTACTTGTATTGGGGGAACCAAAAATCCTACACATCATAGTAGCAACATAGCAGTAGGGACCAATGAGAGAGGCAATAGAATACATACCATTTTCATCATGCTTGTGTTTGTTAGGGTTATGCCTCCATTTCTTTATCAGGTTTGATTGTAGCTTGTTATCCTTTTCAAATTGCTCGAGAAAATCCTTGTCATATACCTTATGTGGGCCAGGTATATGATACATTTTATTTAAATCCTCTGCCCTGAATGACCCTATCACTATATCTCTTGAGGTCATAAATGTCGCGTCAGCGATATTGAGATTATTAGTGATCCATTTTACCATATCAGTATATGGTAGAATATTTGGGCACATGGAAATTCTGTGAAGGAAAGAGTTGGCAACTTCAGTGATAATAGCTTTTGGAGTATTAGGGGCATCAGTTGTGGCTACTCTTTGGATCACCTTGGGTTTCTCATCTTCAAAAATCCTGTACATCGATTCCCATGAAGAAGAACCACTTTCCGTAGTGCATGTAATATATGAAAAAAATGGCGGCATCTCTGTCATTTCTGAAGCAGGGGTGTGGGATTTGGAGGAGCCATGGATTTCTTTGATTTCTTTGTAGCCTTAGACATTTCAGAGGAATTTTGTTTTTCTGGATTAGCCCACAAATAAGGGAAAATATGGAATGAAGAACAATATCAAAGATGCAGGAGCGATTAACAATAAAACTGAAGTGATGGAAAATAAAGGATTTGAAAGAGAACAAATATAAAACATTAATTAACCAACTATCAAATAATTTTGGAGGCTCGAACTTGTCATACCGTTATGGCTGAGAAATTATGAAAAACGTGGGTTCATGTTCTTGACATGGACACTTAAGATTTTTTTAAATCAAAATTTCACATCGCAGTTTTGTATGGGAGACAAGTTTTTAAAACTTGCAACGCATTTGTTTCATCGATATGCGATCAGGCTTTACCTTTTAAATAATTTTTTAAAATCATTTATCAAGGTTTTAAACACTATTGGAACATTGGCGGGGGGAAGAGCAATGACAATTTTGCGATGCAATATTCATATAGCGATCATAATCTCGACAAGAATGAATAGCGGAAATAAGATGACGCTGGGTGGAAGTGCCATGCGATATATCAAATTGAGAGTTTGAAAGTGGGGACATTGAATGGTTGTGAAAATAATCGTGATTTTTTATTATGCGATGGATGGTGTGGTAATGAGCGGGTCATTCCAATGGATTTTTATGAAATATAACTTTTCAGGAGCGTTTTTCTTTGTTATCTCTTTTTCCTCTTTTGAAATTATTTGCCCACTTTATGCCTTCGGCAATATTGCATCACAATTTTTAGATGGATCACTTTACGTCTGCCCATTGCATTTGTGATTTGCGATTAGGGTTTTATATGAATTTTCTGCTTAAGCTTTTGGCCAATAAGATATGACTTTAGTTTTTCAAAGACATATTCCTATCTTATAAGTCACACAATGTTTTATAGTCTTAATCTAAAAAATTTAAAAGGGACCCCATTATTTTCTAAGACATCTATTCACAAATAATGGGGGGTTGTTGAATAGCATAACATTTGGCAATTCACTGGAAGAACCAGTTATCTCTAATTTATATGAAATTTCTGAAACTTTTAATAAGTAAAAATGATTAAAGAAATGAAAACTATTTTCAAAATATTTGGATAAGTAAAATTACTCTGAATAATAAAAATTCATCTTATTGTGATCCTTTTAAAAACCTTTTATAGATGAAAATATGTATTTTCCTATATAAGTCATTAATTAGTTATAAAGGTAAAGCAGGGGGATTTTTGAAACTTAGAATTTTGATATACTCATTTTGTCATAGGTAGAGCCACTGCTGCTAGCAGGCATTCATAGCCTTGACAGAGTTACCTTTCAACCAATCAATGATCCAGTATCCCATCCATTTATTATTGCAATCTTTAGACATAAATTCAACAATATATATATATATCTATATATATATATATATATATATATATATATATATATATATATATATATATATATATATATATATATATATATATATATATATATATATATAGTTAGGTCCCTATATTACTAGTATTGTCCCTTATTGTTGTTAGTGTAACCCCCCCATTATTCTTGTTAGGTCGACTAGGATTATATTGTGACCCCATGGACTCCTATATATAGAAGGAAGTTTCGGTCATTTGTATTGTTAGGGTCCCATGATTTGGCCAATTGGTAAGCCAAATGATGATGTAACATCAAACCAGTCTTTGGAGCCCGAGGACCTAGCCTTCCTGGACTCAGAGAGGGCTCTCTCTAAATGTGTAAGGGATATCTGTGTGTCTGCTTATTGTGTTTTGATTTTAGGCTAGTTATGAAGTGAGTTTTTGGTTTTTTTGGTTTTTTAAATAGTGAGGGATGAAACTGATCAAAGATATAAAACAGGTAACAAGATGTTAGATTAACTGAGCTATGGGGTCAAAAGGTCAAGAAAGCTATTAAATGACGATACAAGGTTGTTGAAGGGCCGATTTGTTTCAAGGTAGAAAGGATATTTAGGTAAAATGGAACAGAATGGACATCAAGTTTGTGAACAACAAAGAGTTTCAAGCATAACTAGTTTAATAGACAACATAAACATGGTAGGGAAAACCATTAATCATGCAGAATGTAACTATAAGCTAATCAATATATTGAAATAAACGTTCAAGCCATGCATAGAGGAGTATGACTCTCTAACTTTGGGAAATGGCTATCAGACTTTGGGGAAAACACATAAGATAGACTAACAACTCAAAATACTATGCCGGAACGCCTAAACACAGTCTTTAAGCTATTGGGCACTTTGACAAACAAGGTTTCATAGTTTTAGACAAAGGGCTAGATCGAAACTAGGCCTCCTTGGTTCAACAAGATGATAATCTAATTAATCAAAGAGAAATTTCATGGATGGAGCTATGGCTGGCCATTGGTAAGCAGGGTGTACCGTAAGTCATACTTAGCTAGCATAAAACCATTAATGAAATAAGCAACAAAATCCTCAAGTTACTAAAGAGCAGTTAAGAATTCTTTAGTATGACTAAGGAGGAAGAAAACATGAAAGCTATGAAGAAACAGGAAACTTGAGGTGCCTCCAAGGGTAGGTCTCAAATTTGTTCTCTACTGATCTATAGCAAGCAAGAACATGTATTCATGAATGAAAACTAGAAGACAACAACATAGAAAGAGACACTATACCATTCTACCAAGTCATGGAATCCATCAACAATCCTTCTTCATTCATCCAAGAACATCCAAGAGTCAATCCAAAAGCATAACACAAGTATTTCCTTCAAAGCTCATATGACCAACATATTGCTTCTCTTCTCAAGTTCAGCCTTATTTACAAATGAGAGCTTGTGGAATAAATAGGCTCAAGTGAGGAAAACCTCAAGGTTCAACTTGCATCCTCATTGGCCTAATCAAAATATCTAAACTTGTCCTTGAGGCTTTGCAAAGCCCAAGGCACAAAATATCCCATAAAATATCTAAAAAATGCTAAAAAAGGGAATTAAATTGACTTTGCATTATTTTCCAAGTGCAAAAATAGCTAAACGCACATTTGGAAAAAGCAGATTTTAGAGGTTCAATAATTACATAAATACTTCAAATTTTCAAAAGCAAAAGGTCCCCTGACTTGCCGGAAACATTTGGCAGCCTTCCTGGTGTCAAAACAAGGCTCATGATAGCTCATTGGAAAGCTCTGAGTGTCTATTTTCCGGCGCAACTGAAATTTCCCCAATCCGATGCCCAGAAGTTCTCCAAATCTGCACCTGTGTGTAAAAAGCCAGAAAATTACAGTCTGCTGATAGACCGGGCAGAGTGTGCAAAAAGAGAGCCTTTTTCGCCGTTTTGAGGGGGAAAATGATCTCCAAAGGTTCTGAAAATCGCTGAGGGCCTGCTCATGAAATTATGGCATCCAATGATACCATTCTCCTCCCTTGATGAATCCTCAAAATGAGATGGCGAATTTATGAGTTTTTGATCAAAAACTCAAAAATGTCAAAAAACCAAAAGTTGTCAAAATGGGCCCAAAATTGGTATGCATGACCCTCAAGGGTCCTCAGCAACATGCTCCGAAACTGAAGCCAAAATGTCAAGTGCTGATGTGCCTTTCTTCTCATTCTGTACCGGGCGCTTCCCCTTTGCTTCCTTCAGTTTATCTTGAGTGGCTTTTAGCTTGCGCCGGGCAAACTGATTTAGCTTTTGATAGTGTTGTGTCATCTTCCTTTGCAGCTCCAGGTCTCTATTTGCCTTCTCAAGCTTCATATCCAAATGTTTATTGGCTCTTTCTAGCCATGCCTCTTTATTGATTTCAATTTCTTGCTCAAGGAGTGCAGTGAGGGGAGTGGATTGAAGATGGGCTTGTTCTTCTTCCTTTTTCTTTTCCAGGGCTCTTTTAAGCCCTATGGTTCTAGGCCTTTTCCGCCTAGGCTGGTCTTCTTCTTCATCTTCATCAAACTCGCCTATGAGCTCTCTTATCCTTGCTTGTGCTTTGGCAGCCTCTTTCTTGTACTTGATAGCTCGTGACTCATAGATAGCCACATGGGCACTCATTTGACTTTTTTGGATCTCCAAGAAATGATTGAAATTCTTTGCCCGATGAAGGTCATTCTCCAATGCTTCAATTTGGTCCTCTCGATGGATTAGAAGGTTTTCAAGAATGTGGGCTTCATTATCGCTGTCATCACTTTGGATTGGGATGATAGTCAATGCACCTCCATGTTCTTGACTTTCTCCTATCTTGCCTTTCCCTTTGCCCTTGAAGGCTAATCTTGCACTCTTCCTTCTTAGCATGCTAGTGAGAGATTTCTTGGGCGATTTTCTTTTGCTCTGGATAGCTCTTGTTACTTTTCAGTAACCACCTTGAGCATTTTCTTCTTTGCTGTCTTGGGCTTAGTTTTCTCGGGAGAGGAAGGCATGATGGCCTTGCCCTTGTCACTTTGTTTGTCACCTTCCGGAAAAAGCCCTTCCTCTTGAAGCTGTTGTGCAACTTGAGGAGGCTGTAATGTATCATGAGAGGACTGCTACTGTTGCTCACCTTCATCATGCTGTTCAAACTGCTGCCCCTGTTCACCAACATCAAACTGTTGTTCTACCTCAATCCCTTGTTCAATTTGTGGTTCAACCTGCTGCCCCTGACCATCAAAATGAAGCTGCTGCTGTGTTTCAAATCCATGCTCACTTAGTGACTCAAGCTGCTGCCCCTGACCATCAAAATCAAGCTGTTGTCCTTCATCACTTCCTTCATGTTTGTCCTCCTCTTTTTCTACCTGTTCATGCCCCTCCTCTTCATGCTGTCATGACTGTTCTATGGTGATCCTGAGCCTTCTAGGAGTAGGCCTACTGGATAAAAGTAAAGGGCGACAAATAGGCGGGGTGAGAGATACATGGACTGGAGGGACAGTGGAGAAATCCGGGTGACTAATAAAAACATCCCAGGAAACCCCTTTCTTCTCTAGCTGATGAAGAATGATGATTTTGATCAGAGAATGAAGGAAGAGAGAAGCTATTTGATGAGATGGAGGCTTCTTCTGAACTAAGGATGCCATTTTCTCGATGCTCTTGCACAAAAAGTAAGGGAGATTCAGCTGCCTAGTTCTAGTGAAATGCATCAATAGTCGGACATGATAGGCATAAACTTTGGTAAATCTCCCTTCAGAAGTAAAATACTTCATTATGATCTTCATAAGAGGAGCATAGCTGGCAAGAAGATGAGAAAAAGGAAAAATAGCAGTGCATGTTTCTCTGTGCTCGGGCTTGATGAAAGGCTTGTAGTCATCCAAGTCTAGATGGGTTTGCTTGAACCATTTCTCGCCAAGATATGGGGTTTTGGTGGCTTTAGATACCGACCTTGGGGAAAACTTGAAATCAAGGTCTGCTACTCGGAAATGTTTGCTTTGGGACCTCAATGCACATAGGTGTGTCAAGGGCGAGAAACTTTTGACCTCCTGTACTCTCTGGCAGAAATCCAAACAACCTACCTCATGAAAATTGAAAAGGATGGATGGATGTGCATTGACCTCCTCAGTAGAAATTGGCTCATATCTCTTGTGTAAACCGCTTCTGCTGTCTTGCCTGGGCGGCATTTTGGGCTAAATATGTTCTTGAAGCACCAAACTGCCTCACTGTCTTTAAAATGCCTTCTTTAAGCTAAACTCTGTCAACCCACTGTTTTGATAAGGAAACAATGTCTTTGGATATTTGTGCACAATATCCCTCTTAATACAAAACCTCTGCTCCTTTAAAATATAGCTTTCTCGTCCTTTGATATGTATTTCAGCCAGCAGACCTTCTACTAAGAGAAAACACAGTGAAATGAAGATAGGCTGTTAGGTGAAATTGCTGTGTATAGTGACAAAGTCACCTTGCTCTGTTTTGTTTGGAGCTCAACAACCTATTTTGTATCTTTGGCTAATGGTAAAATTTTCAACTTCACAATCCTGCCTTTGTCTAGTAAGCCAATCAATCAACAAAGCTCATATCATATACAGTCACCTTTAGTGCAGACAAAGTCAATTTTACTGTTTTATAGAGCAAAGGTGACAAAATGTTTCAAAGGTTTTCAAGAAAAAGCTGTAGGAGTTTTATCCTTTCAAACAATAAAAGCTCTCTTTTCAATATAGAATCCCTGTCTCTCTAGAAAAATGCCTTTGTACCCTCTGAAAATCAACTTCTCAAATGAGTTTGAAGAACAAAAAAGGCAGTCAAAAGTATACACAGTGAACAACTGTCTTTTTCTGTGGTTGGTAGGGGTAACCTGCCCTTTGATGCCTTGAAGATATAAGATATCTTTGTTCTTTGATTAGGAAAGGTGAAAACACAGTTTTTAGTTCAACACATTCTCTTTTCCCTGTAGGCACTTTTTTCAGTATATCCACCACTCCAGCACAATTTCAAACAAGGATATCCATAGCAAAAAACTGTTTTCATATATGGTGACAAGGTTTTAATATGTTTCTGAACTATGATATCAAAAATTTGTAGCAGGTCAATGTCGAGAAGCTCCCCTTGATCGAAACCTTAACCCTCATATGCAGCTCATCAATATATAATGATATATAAACCCAGTCAATTAATACACAGTACAAGGCTATGGTGTTATAGGGTCAGGTGATCAAGCCTTGTAGTTTTTAATGAACAAGCAACCTTTTCAACAAAAACACTGCCCTTTACAATCCATACTTCCTTGCACTAAAACTGATTTATACACCTCCTAACTATTCATGGCAGACTTTTTACAGTTTCAAAAACAAAGTTTTTATGGCAGACAGAGTTCGAATTAGTTTGCCTCAAACCGATGATCTTTGCATGCAATGAATAGCCCTTCTCATCACTTCAACCGTTTGAAAAAACTTAAAGGGGATCATAAATACCTTTAGAAATCGTGGAAAGATCCTTTGAAAAGCTCGAGCAACCCATATTTGGAGGTATGTTGAGTGGTTAACAAGTGCGCGACACTTTGGAGGAAAAGAACGCCGCACAAGAAAAACGGTCGAGTGGCCTGTCGGGTTGCTGTCGGGCGCCCGTGACCCGCGGCTACAGGAGCACCGCGCGCAGCTACAGGAGTGCCACGCGCCTTTGTTGCGCAGTTCAAAAACTCCACCCAGGAGTGCCGCGCACATGTACAGGAGCGCTACGCGGGTTAAAACACCTCAAAACTTGTTCAAACTTCTGCAAACTGATCTGAAACCTGTCTTTCGGCCTTGTGAACTTCAAAAGAACGTTTTGCTCGTGCTTGGGAGATTTCCAAATGATTTTGCCACAATTTTATTCTTTTGAAAAGATGAAAAACCCAACGGTCATTTTGCACAATGAAATCAAACCTTTGGTTAGTCTTTGCAAGGGCTTTCAAAGTTTTTGCCCCTTTTTCAATAATACCTTTGTTGCACTTTTAAAACTTGGATTTCGAAATGAGGTTGGCAGCGGGGGTTTTCGTGCTTTTAAACCATCACTGCATATAGACTTAAAAAGGTGTTTTCTGCTAACATTTTCCCTTTGGTGATAATTTAGCACAGAAGCTCCAACTTTAGAAAATAACCTAATGAACTGTAGACCATCCTCTGCCACTTGTTAACACTGATGGTGATATGCATTATGTAAAAACCACTCTAAATCTGTTAAAAAACACTGAAACTTGCTTTTTCATTTGAAAGGAGATGGCTTATCTTTTCAACTTGGTTGGACAACTTCTGCCTCTAGGTGCTTAATAAAGCTTTTCTCCAACTGTAGGTGCCAACAATCTATTGAATTTATTCAGACTTTGCCATTTTCTGTTGATCAAGGAGGGCGCTGCTTCCAACACACTTCCTCTTTACTCACAATGCACTGATGTGGTATCTCTGGCCTCTTAATAATGAACAAGTCTATATCTGTTTTGAAAACCTCTTCAAAATCTGAGAGTATGCCAAATTCCTTTTATACTTTATGAATCTGTATACTAGCTGCAGTATCTCTTGGAGAACTAGGCTCAGATTTTCTTTGTCAACTTATGATAAACCTATTTGAAAGACACCCCTTTTGCAAGTAGAAAAACCAGTACTCCTTAAACATACTCATCATTAGTTCTTTGTCTGTGAAATGACACAACTTATCCATCATTGTTCAGGACTTATTTTGTTGGAGCTGTGGATTGTTTTGAGATAATTTTGACCCATTTGATTTGCAGTGGTACCCACCCATGTTTGATCATCCCCTGTCTAGAAATCGCTTTCTTTTTACATTCTTTCATCTGCTAAAAACATATCAATATGGTGTCTCTTGATCTTTAACTAATGAAGACCTATGTTTGTCTCAAGCCTTCCAAAAACTGATAGTATTTCAAAACACCCCTTTTGCATATTATGAACAATAGTTTCAATTGTAATGCCTCTTGAGGAGATAAACCAGATTTTCTGTGTCAGCTGTTATAAGCATATTTGAAAAGCACCTTTTTATATCTTTGTGTTGAGGAGACAAACATATGAGGTGTGAAATGGCAGCTAGAATTACTCACAGACACCAAGGCTTTTATTAGCCATTTTCCTCCTAATGGAGCTCTGAAATCACCAACCCTGCTGCATCTGAAGAATGTACTTGTCTTTGAGGTGGATTGTGGATTGCAATGCCAGTACTTGCACTGGCTCTTTAAATGATATCAAGATGGCTTATGTCTGGGGGCTGCATATTACTTGCCTGATTTTTCTCTATGTTTATCTAGAAACCATAGACTATATTCCACAACCCAACAGAAACATAAGAGTACACAGAGGTCCTTTTTATTGAAGTGTCTTCTTGCTCAGCACTGATTTGAGCCATTCATACTAGCACCCTTGCAGAGATGTTTTGTTACAATAGCTTTGACCAATGGAGTCTCTTCTTGTTGCACCATGATGATGATGCCTGAAACTTCAATTGATCTTTTTTCTTTGGACATAAGACCTAAAAACTCTGCTTTCTCTTGATTTGAGCATTTCTGATCTTAGCCCTGTTTCTTAATCATCACTTTTCCTTAGAAAAACTTAGTCACTGTTTCACTGTTCATTAAAAACAAACCTGTCTTACAGTCAGTTTGCAATTCTTCAAGTCGACATTGGCCATCGCCCTCTACTTGTAGATGAAGGAGGCGCCTTAACCCTCTGCTTATAGATGAAGGAGGTTCTTGGCCATGATAATTTACAAGTCTGTTTGACAGTGTTGTCTTTATTCTACTGTGTTTTCATGCTGAATGAAGCTGTAAGAGTTTGATGAATAACTCTTTGCCCTGCAGATGTATCTCAGGCTCATGTTCACATTGAGAAACAACTGTTCTTCTAATGTGGAGTCAAGAATTTTCTTCTGAGGAGCTGGCATGTTTCCTGCACTTGTAAAATCCATAAACAGTGTAAAACACCTAATAATCAGCTTGAGACTGTGGTCTATGCAGTGCTGAGACTTAGGGGCGTGTAAGTGGCGCGACTTAGAGCTGTGACTAAGCTCACTAGCAGAGTGGGAGGTATGTTATGATTGGTCTGTAGCAGATGGAGGTTTTTTGGCCTTTTGATGGTTGCCAAGGGTGAAATGCCTTAAAGCGCCACTTCCTAACTTAGGGGAGGGTTTTTGAACAGAATTGGATTGTCCTTTTAGAGCTGACAGGCAGGCTTAGTATTGTTGAGGTTAGGTAGGTTTTGATAATGGGATTTCATCTTGTCATGGGCGAACTGAAAGGCAAGGAGAGCAAAAAAGTTTTATGGGTGTTTTCTCAGCTGGAAAATTTGACAAATTTTAAGATCAGCTGTTGGAAAACTGGGCTGTTGAACTAGTCATCACTAATAGGTAAAAAAATACTGATGACTAACAGTGGCTCATTTGGGGAGGGCAGCTCCTTTTCGGGAGGTGTCCAGAATTTCAGATCTGTGGCTTATGAAGACCAATGCCTTACCCATTGGCGCAAATTTTCACTTTCTTTTGATGCTACTTCTGAAAGAGACAACATGATTAGCATCGATGATACTTCTACCTACCCCACTATCTTTCCTAACATTTTTTCTTCCTCTTTTGGCGCATTTGAACTAGCAGCCTTTTGACAATACATATTTTTCTTTTTACAAAATGAACCTATCTAACTCTACAATTATATCAGCCGGGAGTTCAGATTAAACTGATGAACTCTTTCATTACTCTACCTAAACTAGATCAACTGTCAAGATTAAACTGTTTGACAGGATTTTATTCTCTAATCTAAAACATGAAATTCAAAATGATCAAATCAGGGTTAAACTGTCTGATTTGTCATGTATTTGCGGCATGACAGGACAAACTGCACACAAATATTATTTTGCAAAAAGGAAAACTAGAAAAGTGGGGCTAAGATGTACAATGTATTTTTCATCCCTCGCTTCTCTCTTTGGTTCTGTTTTAGGCATGTGGAACCAGAATCTCTCCCTAATCTACTCTCTGTGATAAGTCAATCTTGCACAATGTTGACCATATTTTTCACTCACTAACTTATCAGCAAATAAATTTAAACATGCTCAGCTATGATTAGGCTAGATAGCTGAACAAGACATTGAAGTAATAGTAGCGGCATTTAGACTGGCGCGCTTTCCGAAGGACTATTTTTTGGAACATGGGGCCTTTTCTCTATTTTCAATGCCCTCTTTTCTATATTTTACTATTTTTGACTTTTCTATTTTTCTATGTTTCAAACTCAGAAGTCTTGGAAATGACGAAATTTGAGCATCTTATCCTCGTAAGAATCTCCTCTCACTCTTGGCCCACTCAATTCTTGAAAAGAGAAATTTGGAAAGTTTTCTCTTGCTAACATGACATAGGGATTCATGCAAGAATCTCTGAATAAACTAGTATTTTCCCGCTGTACCTCTTTGAATATCTGATTTCCACTCCTTTCCTTACCGTACATCTTCCTCAAGTAATGCATGTGCTCTTGGTCATTCTTGAAATAGATAATGACATCATCAAGGTATGCGAAAATGCAGAAATTTAGAACTGGGAACATGGCTTTCATGAATAGGTTTCTGATATCCGGTGGTTTTGCAATTTTGATTCTGAAACTAGATCTACCTCCCGCAAACTGAAAAAAAATCTTTAAGCTGTCTACTTTGCAAGGGAATCTTTTGATCATAACCTGAAATATCATCTTGCGAAAACACATGATTAAAAGCACTTTTAATTGGTATATCATGGTCTTGGATAGAAAAAACAGAATTTTTGTTATAGGGACATGCAGTAGTATTCCTAAAATCGAAACAGACCCTATGACCAGCTGTTTTATCCCTGATTATTTCAGTTTGATTCAGATTGTTATGTTTTCTCTTGTCAAAGTTATTCTTTGAGGGAAAGGTAGTGGCACAGTATTTTTCCTTGTTTTCCCTGTATGAATTGGTATTCTGCATGAGATTTCTGATTCTAGCATTCCTAAGTTTTTCATGAAAAGATAGAATATGGGCCAATTTTAGTAACTCAGGTATGCTTGGACTGAAGCTATCATCCTTGCTCATAAGAAGTTTATCGGACATTTTTTCTAAATTTTGAGCTGCTGGGCCTACAGTCAAAGTTTCATTTGCAGTAGAAGAGTTATGTTGTGGTGAATCTTTGAGGTATGGTAGAAACATTAAACTTCCCTGCTCCTAAGTTCCAAACAGGTTTGTGATATGTAGGTCTTCCAAAGCCTTTACCCTAAAGAAGTTTCTGAAGGTTACCACTGATGTTTGACCGAGGTTCGAGAAATTCGCTTGATAGTACATAAGGGTTTGCGCTTCTTGCTCTATTCCTATTTCAGAAGGAGCATACTTACTTCCCTCAAGACATAGCTATTTATGATCATGGTAGTTTTGAGTATCTAGTTCATCATAGAGAACTAGGGGCAGCTGATGTGGTGAGTCTGAGTTTGTTTCAGTTTCTTCTGACTTTTCCTCCCTGTCTTCCTCAATATGCAGAATAAAAAATTTCAAGTCGGAATGTAAGGAATACATTGGAATGTTGTCTAGCCTCTCTTGACTACTAATCATGTATTTCATGTGTGACTCTCGGTATAGTATTCTTGTTTGGTCAAACACAGGAATGGTGGCGTGTGACATGTCCAGTTGAATATTCCCTTGGAGTTTGGCTCCCCAAGATCTGGATAGAAGCATCCCGTACTTGGGAGGGATGTCTGCCACTACTACATCCATGATTAGATGTTTCGCAGGTATTTGGGCCAGACTAAAACAAAGGTCTTTGATCAAACCCAGGCATTTGACTCTACTCGAATCAAATGAATACAAGTCTTTGTATGGTCTTGTGATTTCCAGGCCTAGTCTTTCCATTACTACCTTCGGCATTGTTAGTCATCAATATTTTTCACTTGTTGGTGATGACTAAACCCATAGCTGAGTTTTCTAGAAGCTGATATCCATATGTCAATTTGTCATCTAGAAAACCCTCATAAAACTTTTTTTTCGCCCTCCTACTTTTCAGTCCGCCCATGTCAAGGTAAAACCTCATTATCACTATCCTATCTAGCTTTAGCCCTACTAGTCTGCCCATCAGCTCTAAAAAGACAATCCAAGTTTGTTCAAAAAGCCTCCCTTAAGTTAGGAAGTGGTGCTTTAAGGCATCTCACCCTTGGCAAACATCTAATAGCCAAAAAACCTCCATCTGCTACAGACCAGTCATAACAGACCTTCCACTCTGCTAATGAAATTGGTCACAGCCCTAAGTCGCGCCACTTACACACCCCTAAGTCTCTGCAATGCATAGACCACAGTCTCAAGCTGATTTTAGGTGTTTTACAGTGTTTTATGGATTTAACAAAGACAGGAAACATGTCATCTTCTCCGAAGAAAATTCTTGAATCCACATTTAGAAGAACAACTGCTTCTCAATGTAAACATGAGCCTGAGATACATCTGCAGGGTAAGGGGTTACTCATCAAACTCTTACAGCTTCATTCAGCCCGATAGCACAGTAAAAGAAAGATAACACTGTCAAACAGACTTGTAATTTGTCATGGCCAAGAACCTCCTTCATCTATAAGCAGAGGGTTAAGGCGCCTCCTTCATCTAAAAGTAAAGGGAGATGGCCAATGTTGACTTGAACAATTGCAAGCTGACTGTAAGCACAGGTTTTTTTTAATAAACAGTGAAACAGTAACTAAAAGTTTCTAAGGGAAGTGATGATCAAGAACAGGGCTAAGATCAGAAAATGTTCAAGTCAAGAGAAAGCAAAGTTTTTTAGGTCTTGTGTCCTAAGAAAGAGGATCATTTGAAGTATCAGGCATCATCAGTATTGCACAACAAGAAGGGACTCCATTAATCAAAGCTATTATAACAAAACATCTATGCAGGGGTGTTAATATGAATGGCTCAAATCAATCTTGAGCAGGAAAATACTTCAGTAAAAAGGACCTCTGTGTGCTCTTATGTTTCTGTTGGGCTGTGGGATAAAGTCTATGGTTTCCAGATAAACATAGAGAAAATGCAGGCAAGTAGTACACAAGCCTCAGACATAAGACATCTTGATATCATTCAAAGCGCTAGTGCAAGTCCAGGTGTTGCAAGCTACACACCACCACAAGGACAAATGTAGCCTTCAGATGCAGTAGGGTTGGTGATTTCAGAGCTCCATTGGAAAGAAAATTACTAATAAAAGCCTTGGTACCTATGAATTATTCCAGCAGTCAATTTACACCTCATATGTTTGTCTCCTCAACACAAAGGTATAAAAAGGTTATGATCTGAGTTTAAAAAAAAAAAAAATTGGACAGGCATGCAAATCTAATCAAGGCATGTCATTAATGAAAGCAACTCCAATCATAGACAGGTGTCTTTTTTAAAAACTGTTTATCACAGTTGGCAAAGAAAATCCGGGTTTATGTCATCAAGAGGCATCACCACTGAAATGATTGTTCATAATAGGCAAAAGAGATGCTTTGACATACTGTAAGTTTTTGGAAAGTTTGAAACAAACATAGGCTTTCATTATTCAAATGGACAGAGACATCATGATAATATTTTCTGAGCAGAGAAAGTGTATTGGAAAGCAGTGCCCTTCTTGATCAATAGACCATGACAAAGTCCAAATAAATGCAGCAAATTTTGGACACCTACAGTTGGAAAAGGTTGATGAAGCGCTTGGAGGCAGAGTTTGTCAAACCAAGTTTAAAAAGGTAAGCCATCTCCTTTCAAATGATAGAGACAAGTATGCCATTCAAGAATCAGAAGTATAAAAGATATTGAGGCAACAGTTCAATTTCTTCTTCAGCAAAGGGCACTACAAGTAAGTATGCAGGTTCATAACATACAAAGAAGCACTTTGGCATATTTTCAGTTTCTGGAGAATGATCCTAAAACTTATATAGGCATGTTCATTATAAAAAGTCAATGGCACCATATCAATGCAATTTGAGTAAGAGAAAAGTGATTAAAGAGATCTCTTTTTGAAATGGACTAAGGGGAAAGCGCCTGAATAAATGCAACTGCTTTCTGTACCCACAGTCAGAAAATGTGTTAAAGGACACTTGATAATCAAATTAGTTGCACAGTAAGTATTATCATCGCCAGAACATCCAAAGCAGACACTATTATTTTCAGGTTCAAAAAGGTAAATTTGTCCCCTTGCAGAATGGCAAAGGATGTTTCATCAATTATTAGTGTATTTCTGAGTATACTTGCTATGTTGGAAAGGTCAGCAGTGACAGAAGGCACTGTTCAAATGTGTAAATAAGATGAATAGCATTGACCTTGGGAAAGAGTCATAACTATTGCTACTGCTTGGTTAAAACACACAGCCTTTTTATTTTACTAACAGTTTTTAAATGTAGACCCTTATTAACACATTCAAGGTCACTTTGTTTTATTTCGAATGGACAAAAGAAATGCTTTTGAAAAAGAGTGTTTTCCCAAAAACCCTCACGAAATTCATGTCAACAATGATTGGTTGTTTTGCATTCAAAGGAATAAAGACCGTTGGACTTCCTTTTAAATCTCTCAACAAGCACGAAATATCATTCCACTCTTGCCATCCACAGCACTGAAGACGAGAAAATTTGGGAATTTTCGCAAGTTTTTCAAGGTTTTCACTGCGCGGCGCGCCTGTATATGCGCGCGGCATGCTCAGAGGCAGAAATACACGGGCGTATAACTGTGGCACGGCACTCCTGTAGGTGCGCGTAGCGCGCCTCTGCCCGTTGGTCCTGTCGGCCCGGCAGTGACCCGGCAACCAAGTCTGCGCGGCGCTCTTCCTTATAAACGTGCCGCACACGTTTAGAGCAGTCTAAACGCCCTCAAAATCACCTCTGAAGATTGATCAACCTCGCCTCCAAAGCCATCATCAAGTTCTCGAGGTATTTCTACGTGCCTCCCTTGGTTTTTCAAACTACAAAGTGATGAGAAAGGGTTAAAAAATCACAGTCTAAAATCACTGTTTTGAGTTTGCTAAGAGAGGTGTGTTTTGTGATTAAACACTCGGGATTACCATATTACTATGAGCCTGAGGTCTGCATGTTAGAAATGCTGCATTTGTTGGTATAAGAACCAAGTGCTTACCCCCAAAAAAACAGTGGGAAGGTGGAACAGTTTGGGAAATGTAAGATTAAAGGTTGTCAAGTGAAAGCAATATACTTGTTGTTAAATAATCAGTAAGCATCCCATAAACGTTTTTTCCTTTTCCATTTTTCCTCTATGTTAACAAAGCAGAACAGTGTTTAATCTTTCATCCCATAGAGAAGAGCCAGTGAGGAATCTGCCATTATAATCTGAAGGTGTTTTTGTCAAACTTGTGCAAATGACAGTGAAACATAAGGATTGAAGTATTTTGGTTGAAGAAGAGCCTTGTTTGATTAACACTCTTATAAACCTCTGTTTACCACCTCAGAAACATTTCAAAGCTCTGCTACCTTGTCTTATGAACAGTGGATTTGGACTGAATAGATATACTCTGGTTAACTATGCTTCGGTTATTTGAATCTAATAGTGAAGTGGCCTACAAGGAAAAAGCAGTGTCTTGAAGCTCAGAAGATTGTGTTTTTACCTTTGTCTAGGATACAAGGTTATACTGTATCCTCAAAGCATCTAAAAGCAGGGTTCTCTTACCACCAACACAGGAAAGTACCTTCACTATGTTTTCTTTGATTGACTGTGTATGTCATTATGAGTATTTGCTGATTAATATACAAAGGCAAGAAAGGGCTTTGTTTTGAAGGGACAAGGTCTTATATCAAAGGAGGGCATTTCACACTATCCTCAAAACCATTGCTGCATTATCAAACAGTGAAGTGACAGAAGGCTGAGACAGAGTTTGGTTTAAAGAAGGCATTTCAAAAGCTTTGTAGTAATTTGGTGTTTCAAAAGCACATCTAGGTCAAGATGCCTCCTAGGCAAGATAGCAGAAGTGGGTTGCACAAGAGGTATGAGCCTATTTCTACCGAGGAAGTTAATGCGCACCCATCTATCCTTTTCAATTTTCATGAGGTAGCGTGTTTGGATTTCTGCCAGAGGGTACAAGAAGTCAAAAGTTTCTCGCCCTTAACACACTTGTGCGCCTTGAGATTCAAAGAAAAACATTTCTAAGTGGCAAGCCTTGATTTCAAGTTATCTCCAAGGTATGTGTCCAAGGCAACTAAAATCCCATACATTGGCGAAAAATGGTTCAAGCAAGCATATCTAGACTTGGATAACTACAAGCCTTTCATCAAGCCCGAGCACAGAGAAACATGCACTGCTATTTTTCATTTCTCTCATCTTCTTGCCAGCTATGCTCCTCTTATGAAGATCATAATGAAATATTTCACCTGTGAAGGGAGATTCTCCCGAGTATATGCATACCACATCCGACTGTTGATGCACTTCACTAGAACCAAACAGCTCAACCTTCCTTACTTCTTATGTGAAAGTATTGAGAAAATGGCCTCTTCTGTCCAGAAAAAGCCTCCATCACAACAAGTAGCTTCTCTATGCCATCATTCTATGATTAAAATCATCATCCTACACCAGCTAGAGAAGAAATAGGTTTCATGGGATGTTTTCATTAGTCACCCAGATTTCTCCACTGTCCCTTCGGTCCACACATCTCCCACATCGCCTATTCATCGCCCCTCACCTTCCTCTAGCAAAGCCACTCCTAGAAAGCTCAAATTCACTACAGGACAATCAAAGGAGCATGAAGAAGGAGAGGCATGAGCAAGAAGAAAGGGATGAAGAGCAGCAAACTGAAGATGAAGAACAGCAGCAGGACAGTGGTGAAAGTTAGAAACAGGAGCAAGAAGAAAAGAGTGCTGAACAACAACATCTCAGTGATGATGAACACCAGGGACAAGAGGAAGAGCAACAGCTTGATTTTGATTTTCAGGGGCAGCAGGTTGAACTTCAAATTGAACAAGGGGTTGAGGTAGAACAACAGCTTGATATTGGTAAACAGGAGCAGCTTCTTGAGCCACAAAATGAACAAGAAATCCAAGCACAGCAGCAGCATGATGTTGATGATCAAGGGCAACAAGAATTTGAGACAGATTGGCATCATGACATTGAAGAGCAGAAGCAACCTAAAGAAGACACAAAGCAGCCTCAAGGAGAGCAGCAGTTTCAAGAAGATGTCAAGGGCAAAGCAATTGTGCCTCCTTCTCCTAAAAAAAGACAAAGCCCAGCACAGCAAGAAAGAAAGGGCCTAAGTTTGCCACTCCAAAAGGGACAAGAGTTGTCCCTAGCAAAAGAAAATCACCAAAGAAGTCTCCCACTATCATGCCAAGAAGGAAGAGTGCAAGTTAGCCTTCAAGGGCAAAGGGAAAGGTAAGATTGGAGAAAGTCAAGAACATGGAGGTGCATTGGCTATCATCCCAATCCAAAGTGATGACAGCGATAATGAAGCCCGCATTCTTGAAAACCTTCTAATCCATCGAGAGGGCCAAATTGAAGCATTGGAGAATGACCTTCATCGGGCAAAGAACTTCAATCATTTCTTGGAGATCCAAAATAGACAGATGAGTGTTCACATGGCAATTCATGAAGCACGGGCAATTAAATACAAGAATGAGGCTGCCAAGGCACAAGAAAAAATAGAGGAGCTCATTGGTGATTTTGATGAGGGTGAAGAAGAAGACCAGCCTAGGCGGAAGAGGCCTAGAACCATAGGGCTTAAAAGAGCCCTGGAAAAGCAAAAGGAAGAAGAACAAGCCCATCTTCAATCCACTCCCCTCACTGCACTACTTGAGCAAGAAATTGAAGGGAATAAGGAGGCATGGCTAGAAAGAGCCAATAAAACTTGGAGATGAAGCTTGAAAAGGCAAACAGAGACCTGGAGCTGCAAAGGAAGATGACACAACACTATCAAAAGTTGAATCAGTTTTCCCGGCGCAAGTTAAAGGCCACCCAAGAGAAACTAAAGGAAGTAAAGGGGAAGCGCCCGGCACGGAAAGAGAAGAAAGGCACATCAATTTTGGCTTCAGCTTCAGAGCATGTTGCCAAGGACCCTTGAGGGCCATGCATACCAATTTTGGGCCCATTTTAACAACTTTTGGTTTTTTGGCATTTTTGAGTTTTTGGTCAAAAACTCATAAATTCGCCATTTCATTTTGAGGATTCGTCAAGGAAGGAGGATGGTATCATTTGATGCCATAATTTCATGAGAATGTACTAAGAAATTTTCAGAGCATTTGGAGATCATTTTCCCCCTCAAAACAGTGAAAAAGGCTCGCATTTTGCACACTCTGCCCGGTCTATCAGCAGACTGTAATTTTCTGGCTTTTTACACACAGGTGCAGATTTGGAGGACTTCTAGGCATCGGATTGGAGAAATTTCAGTTGCGCCGGAAATTAGACACTCAGAGCTTTCTAACGAGCTATCATGAGCCTTGTTTTGACACTAGGAAGGCTGCCAAATGTTTCCAGCAAGTCATGGGACCTTTTGCTGATGAAAATTTGAAGTATTTTTGTAATTTTTGAACCGCTAAAATCTGCTTTTTCCAAATGTGCGTTTAGCTATTTTTGCACATGAAAAATGATGTAAAGTCAATATAATTCCCATTTTTAGCATTTTCTTAGATATTTTATGGGATATTTTGTGCCTTGGGCTTTGCAAAGCCTCAAGGACAAGTTTAGATATTTTGATTAGGCCAATGAGGATGCAAGTTGAACCATGAGGTTTTCCTCACTTGAGCCTATTTATTCCACAAGCTCTCATTTGTAAACAGGGCTGAACTTGAGAGAATAAGCAATATATTGGTCATATGAGCTTTGAAGGAAAGACTTGTGTTAAGATTTTGGACTGCCTCTTGGATGTTCTTGAATGAATGATGAAGGATTGTTGATGGATTCCATGACTTGGTAGAATGGTATAGTGTTTCTTTATATGTTATTGTCTTCGAGTTTTCATTCATGAATACATGTTTCTTGCTTGCTATAGATTAGTAGAGAACAAATTTGAGACCTGCCCTTGGAGGCACCTCAAATTTCTTGAATCTTCATAGCCTTCATGTTTTCCTCCTCCTTAGTCATACTAAAGAATTCTTAACTGCTCTTTAGTAACTTAGGGATATTGTTGCTTATTTCATTAGTGGTTTTATGCTAGCTAAGTATGACTTACGGTACGCCCTGCTTACCAATGGCCAGCCATAGCTCCATCCATGAAATTTCTCTTTGATTAATTAGATTATCATCTTGTTGAACCAAGGAGGCCTAGTTTCGATCTAGCCCTTTGTCTAAAACTATGAAAGCTTGTTTGTCAAAGTGCCCAATAACTTAAAGACTGTGTTTAGGCATTCCGGCATAGTATTCTGAGTTGTTAGTCTGTCTTATGTGTTTTCCCCAAAGTCTGATAGCCATTTCCCCGAAGTTAGAGAGTTATACTCCTCTATGCATGGCTTGAATGTTTATTTCAAAGTATTGATTAGCTTATAGTTACATTATGCATGATTAATGGTTTGCCCTACCATGTTTATGTTGTCTATTTAACTAGTTATGCTTGAAAATCTTTGTTGTTCACAAACTTGATGTCTATTTACTCCATTTTTCCCAAAGATCCTTTCTACCTTGAATCAAATCAGCCCTAAAGCAGCCTTGTATCATCATTTGATAGCTTCCTTGACCTTTTTGACCCCATAGCCCAGTTGATCTAACTTCTTGTTACCCATTTTTATATCTTTGATCAGTTTTATCCCTCACAACTTAAAAAACAAAAATAAAAAACTCTCTTCATAACTAGCCTAAAATCAGAACATAATAAGCAAAAACACAGATATCCCTTACACATATAGAGAGAGCCCTCTCTGAGTCCAGGAAGGCTAGGTCCTTGGGCTCCAAAGCTTGGTTTGATGTTACATCATCATTTGGCTCACCAATCGGCCAAATCACGGGAACCTAACATAATGGCGATCACGGTGGAACTCTGAGTGATAAACAAGCTTAGTTTCCCTTATCTTTAGAAACTTTTGAGAATACTATCTGATTGACTTATCCCTCTGCTCACTGACATAGTGGCACTCATAGTAGGACCTTCCGAGTTAGTGACAATCTAAGTACACCTTAGTAACTCCTGAAGTCTCGATCAAGCTTAGAAAACTTAAGAGTTGTTTGAATAGTAGAAACTAGCCCTTTCACCATCCTAGCAAAATGATGACTCAGCTATAGGACACTCTTCCAAACCTTAGGCACGAAAAACTCAAAAAACCCCAAACCAATCCCTTAGATTGGTTTTTGTCAATATTGGTGGTGGACCATACACATATCTAAAAAACAACCAAGTTCCACCTGGCGACTCCACTAGCCTCCAGTAGGCCTTACTATTTTATCAAACTCTAGATTACCATCCAATTGATCTATCCCATCGCTCACTAACATAGCGGGAGATGGTAGGACACTGAGTGCACAATAGTCTAGCAAACTCTTGAAGACTCTTTAGTCCTCTAGATACCATAAACAAGCAAGCAGCCCATAGACCCATTTAGAGTAAACTCTTTTTGTTCTCATCACCCTAGCAAAGTGTTGAAACAAGTCTAGAATACTTTAACAAACCATAGGCTGCACATAAATTCGGAAAAGCCTTAAAAAATATTTCCAGATTAGTTACTGGTGGTGGACCATAACTATATCCTCACAAAAACAACCAAGTTCCACCTGGCGACTCCACTAGTCCATCCCTGTTATTTTAACCATCCTTCACCTTAGTAGAACTTTAGAGAGACCACCCATCCAAAACATTAGTCAATACCATCCTCTCTAAACTCTAGATCCAAAATCTGGCTTCGCAAAGAATCAACACCAGATCCCATCCAGACCCAAATCCCCCTATCATAGTAGATGACCTAGAGAAGATTCTGTGGCAAGCTTCCGAAACTGACCATCTAGATACTGGTAGATCCATCCGTAAAACAAGATCGGTACCTAAACATCTCACCATCCTACCAGATTCACCTTTTGAATTAGAGTCATCAAAAACTTTTTTCAAAAGCAAATCACATAGTAAGATAAAATTTGATGATCTTGAACCCCTAGACCCACCACAGAGTCCTAGTAGAGAAGCTTCACCTTCCACACCCCCCGACTTTCAGCTTCTCCATCATTTTGGCTCCTACCATCCTAGATCTGCTCAAAACCAGATCACTAGTCCAAGTTCATCCGCCACACCTGTTCAAACCACCTCAGCTCATCCCACTAGTCCTCATCTTGTACATCATCCATTAGCTCCCGTCATGGCAGCCTGGTACGCACCTTTAGTGTTGCCATTACCTTTGGTTCCTCTCCCAAATAAATATCAAGACAAAATCCCACACTTTACCGGAGAAGACACCACCACACCTCAACAGCATATAAATAGGATTAGTGATGCCTTTGAATACCTGGAGGTACAAGACGAGACCGTTAGAATGAGAATATTCGCCCAAAGCTTGGGTGGAGAACCCAAAACATGGTTTAAAGTTTTAGCTCCAAACAGCATCCACAACATCCCAGAGCTCTTCCAAGCTTTCAGAAACAGGTGGGAAATCCGAAAGAACCCTATTCAAATCCTGTCAGAATATAACAACCTAAAACGGGAAAATGGGGAAAGTGTCCAAGCTTATTGCACTAGGTTCAATAGTGTGTATAACTCCCTCCCACCTCATTTCAAACCCCCACTTGGTTTAGCCTCGGCAAAATTCCCCGAGGGTTTTGATCCGGACATGACATATCATCTGAGAGACAAAGATCCCCCTACCTTAGAGGAAATGAAACAAATAGCCATAAAAGCAGATGCCAACTTAGCAGAAAAAAGGGCTAGGACTAGATCAGAAAGAAAGATCACATATAAAAATGAGGTCTCCACTTCATCTCCTTCCCTAGATCCTAGAATAGATGACTTAGTCAAAACCATGGCCAAAATGTGGGAAAGAATAAATGAAAAGGCCCCTGTTAGGGACAACCAGCCAAACCCTCCAAACAGAAACCGAAACCAAAATTTTAGGAGGGAGCAGCCTCAAAACAGACCAAGGGAAAATGACCAACAAATTAGGCCACCTTTTAATGAAAATTATGTGGAAGAATAAGATAGGGATACAGAACCCATTGATGAAAGTCATTTGAACCTCATAGGGTCTGATAATGAGAGCGAGGTGTACCTCATAGAAGAAGAACAAGCGTTCTTTTCTCCTAATCAAGATGATGCCAACTATGAAGATCCCGACGACCCTGCCATAGATTTTCAGAATGCCATAATAGAAGCTCACCGGCAGTGTGACCTTAGAAGCAAAAGAAATCATGATAATTCCAAGAAAGGTAACTCAGATACTGCTAAAACCCCTGATACCATCCTTAGAAAAGCAGTAAACAGTAACAAAATCATGGTCGAGAAGAATGACCAAAACAAAACTAAAGTTACCCAAACTAGTCCTAACTCAGATACTCCTAGTACTTCCACAAAAGTTCCTGAAACAACTGTGGCAAAAAAAATCCTGAAACAAAGCCAACAAACTCAGAACATAGAGAAGGTCATGGCTGAAAAAGCTGAAACAAACATACCCAAACTTCAGCTACCTTTTAGCTTTGAGGGCGAAATCGCCAAGATCAAGATCACCATGCCCCTTACCGAACTCATCGCCCAAAGCTCTTATAAATCCCAAGTATTAAAGGTCCTAAATCTAGGGAATGATGCGAACACTGTTAATCTAGCTGATGACACTCCTAAAGTGTTGTTTGGTCCGAAAATAGAGGGAAAATTCCAGGAAGGAACTACTCTTCCATTTTACATTAGCCTAAACATCCATGACCAAATCCTCCACAATGACATGCTAGACTCCGGCGCCTCACATAATCTTATTCCGAAGGTAGTTATGGAAATACTAGGCCTGGAAATCACGAGACCATACAAAGAATTGTATTCATTTGACTCAAGTAGAGTCAAATGCCTGGGTTTGATCAAAGACCTTTGTTTTAGTCTGGCCCAAATACCTGCAAAACATATAATCATGGATATAGTAGTGGCAGACATCCCTCCCAAGTACGGGATGCTTCTATCCAGATCTTGGGGAGCTAAACTCCAAGGGAATATTCAACTGGACATGTCATACGCCACCATTCCTGTGTTTGACCAAACAAGAATACTCTACCGAGAGTCACACATGAAATACATGATTAGTAGTCAAGAGAGGCCAGACAACATTACAATGTATTCCTTACATTCCGACTTGAACTCTTTTATTCTGTATGTTGATGAAGACAGGGAGGAAGAGTCAGAAGAGACTGAAACAAACTCAGACTCACCACACCAGCTGCCCCTAGTTCTCTATGATGAGCTAGACACTCAAAACTACCATGATCATGAACAGCTGTGTCTTGAGGAAAGTAAGTCTTCCCCTTCTAAAGTAGGATTAGAGCAAGAAGTGCAAACCCTTATGTACTATCAAGCAAATTGCTCTAGCTCTAGTCAAACACCAGCAGTAACCTGTGGAAATTTTTTCCGGGTAAAGGCTTTAGAAGACCTACACATCATAAACCTGTTTGGAACCCGGGAGCAAGGGAGTTTAATGTTTCTACCATACCTCAAGGATTTACCATCATATGACCCTCCTACTACAAATGAAACTTTGACCATCACTAATCCTACTTATATGCTGTTGAGGTGTGGTGGTGTCTTCTCCGGTAAAGTGTGGGATTTTGTCTTGATATTTATTTGGGAGAGGAGCCAAAGGTAGTGGCAACACCAAAGGTGCGTACCAGGCTGCCATGACGGGAGCTAATGGATGATGTACAAGATGAGGACTAGCGGGATGAGCTGTGGTGGTTTGAACAGTGGCGGTTTGGACAGGTGTGGAAGATGAACTTGGACTAGTGATCTGGTTTTGAGCAGATCTGGGATATTGGTAGGAGCCAAAGTGATGGAGAAGCTGACAGTCGGGGGGTGTGGAAGGTGAGGCTTCCCTACTATGACTCTGTGGTGGTTCTAGGGTTTCAAGATCGTCAAAGTTTATCTTACTATGCGACTTGCTTCTGAAAAGAGTTTTTGATGACTCTAATTCAAAAGGTGAATCCGGTAGGATAGTGAGATGTTCAGGTACTGATCTTGTTTTACGGATGGATCTACCAGTAGCTAGATGGTCAGTTTCGGAAGCTTGCCACCGAATCTTCTCTGGGTCATCTACTATGATAGGGGGATTTGGGTCTGGATGGGATCTAGTGTTGATTCTTCGTGAAGCCAGATTTTGAATCTAGAGTTTAGAGGGGATGGTATTGACGAATGTTTTGGATGGGTGGTCTCTCTAAACTTCTACTTAGGTGAAGGATGGTCAAAATAAAAGAGATGAACTAGTGGAGTCGCCAGGTGGAACTTGGTTGTTTTTGTGAAGATAGCTATGGTCCACCACTAGTAACTAATCTGGAAATGTTTTGGATTTTTTGAGTTTTATGTGCAGTCTATGGTTTAAAGTATTCTAAACTTGTTTCAACACTTAGCTAGGGTGGCGATAACAAAAAGAGTTTACTCTAAATGATCTTATGGACTGCTTGCTTGTTTAAGTATCTAAAGGACTAAAAAGTCTTCAAGAGTTTGCTAGACTGTTGTGTACTCAGTGTCCTACCATCTCCCGCTATGTTAGTGAGCGATGGGATAGATCAATTGGATGGTAATCTAGAGTTCGATAAAATAGTAAGACCTACTGGAGGCTAGTGGAGTCGCCAAGTGGAACTTGGTTTTTTTTGAGATATGTGTGTATGGTCCACCACCAATATTGACAAAAACTAATCTAAGGGAGTGTTTTGGGGTTTTTTGAGTTTTTATGTGCCTAAATTTTGGAAGACTGTCCTATAGCTGAGTCATTATTTTGCTAAGATGGTGAAAGGGCTAGCTTCTACTCTTCAAACAACTCTTAAGTTTTCTAAGCTTGACTGAGACTTCAGGAGTTACTAAGGTGTACTTAGATTGTCACTAACTCGGAAGGTCCTACTGTGAGTGCCACTATGTCAGTGAGCAGAGGGATAAGTCAATCAGATAGTATTCTTAAAGGTTTCTTAAGGTCTAGGGAAACTAAGTTGTTTAACTCTCAGAGTCCCACTGTGATCGCCATTATGTTAGTGTCACGATGAGGTGGCTCACTGGTAGGTATTCTTGAAAATAAGGGACTTCTAGAGTTCTAAGGTGTCCTTAGATTGTCACTAACTCAAAGTCCCACTGTGATCGCCATTATGTTAGTGAGCGGTGGGATAAGTCCACAAGATAGAATTCTCAAAGGTCTCTGAATGTATAGGGAGTCTAAGTTTGTTTGTTACTCAGAGTCCCACTGTGATCGCCATTATGTTAGGGTCCCGTGATTTGGCCGATTGGTAAGCCAAATGACGATGTAACATCAAACCAGTCTTTGGAGCCCGAGGACCTAGCCTTCCTGGACTCAGAGAGGGCTCTCTCTAAATGTGTAAGGGATATCTATGTGTCTGCTTATTGTGTTTTGATTTTAGGCTAGTTATGAAGTGAGTTTTTGGTTTTTTTGGTTTTTTAAGTAGTGAGGGATGAAACTGATCAAAGATATAAAACAGGTAACAAGATGTTAGATTAACTGGGCTATGGGGTCAAAAGGTCAAGAAAGCTATTAAATGACGATACAAGGTTGTTGAAGGTCCGATTTGTTTCAAGGTAGAAAGGATCTTTAGGTAAAATGGAACAGAATGGACATCAAGTTTGTGAACAACAAAGAGTTTCAAGCATAACTAGTTTAATAGACAACATAAACATGGTAGGGAAAACCATTAATCATGCAAAATGTAACTATAAGCTAATCAATATATTGAAATAAACGTTCAAGCCATGCATAGAGGAGTATAACTCTCTAACTTCGGGAAATGGCTATCAGACTTTGGGGAAAACACATAAGACAGACTAACAACTCAAAATACTATGCCGGAACGCGTAAACACAGTCTTTAAGCTATTGGGCACTTTGACAAACAAGGTTTCATAGTTTTAAACAAAGGGCTAGATCGAATCTAGGCCTCCTTGGTTCAACAAGATGATAATCTAATTAATCAAAGAGAAATTTCATGGATGGAGCTATGGCTGGCCATTGGTAAGCAGGGCGTACCGTAAGTCATACTTAGATAGCATAAAACCATTAATGAAATAAGCAACAAAATCCTCAAGTTACTAAAGAGCAGTTAAGAATTCTTTAGTATGACTAAGGAGGAAGAAAACATGAAAGCTATGAAGAAACAGGAAACTTGAGGTGCCTCCAAGGGCAAGTCTCAAATTTGTTCTCTACTGATCTATAGCAAGCAAGAAACATGTATTCATGAATGAAAACTAGAAGACAACAACATAGAAAGAGACACTATACCATTCTACCAAGTCATGGAATCCATCAACAATCCTTCTTCATTCATCCAAGAACATCCAAGAGTCAATCCAAAAGCATAACACAAGTATTTCCTTCAAAGCTCATATGACCAATATATTGCTTCTCTTCTCAAGTTTAGCCTTGTTTACAAATGAGAGCTTGTGGAATAAATAGGCTCAAGTGAGGAAAACCTCAAGGTTCAACTTGCATCCTCATTGGCCTAATCAAAATATCTAAACTTGTCCTTGAGGCTTTGCAAAGCCCAAAGCACAAAATATCCCATAAAATATCTAAAAAATGCTAAAAAAGGGAATTAAATTGACTTTGCATTATTTTCCAAGTGCAAAAATAGCTAAACACACATTTGGAAAAAGCAGATTTTAGAGGTTCAATAATTACAAAAATACTTCAAATTTTCATCAGAAAACGGTCCCCTGACTTGCCGGAAACATTTGGCAGCCTTCCTGGTGTCAAAACGAGGCTCATGATAGCTCATTGGAAAGCTCTGAGTGTCTATTTTCCGGCGCAATTGAAATTTCCCCAATCCGATGCCCAGAAGTCCTCCAAATCTGCACCTATGTGTAAAAAGCCAGAAAATTATAGTCTGCTGATAGACCAGGCAGAGTGTGCAAAAAGAGAGTCTTTTTCGCTGTTTTGAGGGGGCAAATGATCTCCAAAGGTTCTAAAAATCACTGAGAGCCTGCTCATGAAATTATGGCATCCAATGATACCATTCTCCTCCCTTGATGAATCCTCAAAATGAGATGGCGAATTTATGAGTTTTTGATCAAAAACTCAAAAATGTCAAAAAACCAAAAGTTGTCAAAATGGGCCCAAAATTGGTATGCATGACCCTCAAGGGTCCTCAGCAACATGCTCCAAAACTGAAGCCAAAATGTCAAGTGCTGATGTGCCTTTCTTCTCTTTCCGTGCCAGGCGCTTCCCCTTTGCTTCCTTCAGTTTCTCTTGAGTGGCCTTTAGCTTGCACCGGGCAAACTGATTTAGCTTTTGATAGTGTTGTGTCATCTTCCTTTGCAGCTCCAGGTCTCTATTTGCCTTCTTAAGCTTCATCTCCAAATGTTTATTGGCTCTTTCTAGCCATGCCTCTTTATTGCTTTCAATTTCTTGCTCAAGGAGTGCAGTGAGGGGAGTGGATTGAAGATGGGCTTGTTCTTCTTCATTTTTCTTTTCCAGGGCTCTTTTAAGCCCTATGGTTCTAGGCCTTTTCCGCCTAGGCTGGTATTCTTCTTCATCTTCATCAAACTCGTCTATGAGCTCTCTTATCCTTGCTTGTGCTTTGGCAGCCTCTTTCTTGTACTTGATAGCTCGTGACTCATAGATAGCCACATGGGCACTCATTTGACTATTTTGGATCTCCAAGAAATGATTGAAATTCTTTGCCCGATGAAGGTCATTCTCCAATGCTTCAATTTGGCCCTCTCGATGGATTAGAAGGTTTTCAAGAATGCGGGCTTCATTATCGCTGTCATCACTTTGGATTGGGATGATAGTCAATGCACCTCCATGTTCTTGACTTTCTCCTATCTTGCCTTTCCCTTTGCCCTTGAAGGCTAATCTTGCACTCTTCCTTCTTGGCATGCTAGTGAGAGGTTTCTTGGGCGATTTTCTTTTGCTCCGGATAGCTCTTGTTACTTTTGGAGTAACCACCTTGAGCATTTGCTTCTTTGCTGTCTCGGGCTTAGTTTTCTCGGGAGAGGAAGGCATGATGGCCTTGCCCTTGTCACTTTGTTTGTTACCTTCCGGAAAAATCCCTTCCTCTTGAAGCTACTGTGCAACTTGAGGAGGTTGTAATGTATCATGAGAGGACTGCTGCTGCTGCTTACCTTCATCATGCTGTTCAAACTGCTGCCCCTGTTCACCAACATCAAATTGTTGTTCTACCTCAATCCCTTGTTCAATTTGTGGTTCAACCTGCTGCCCCTGACCATCAAAATCAAGCTGTTGCTGTGTTTCAAATCCATGCTCACTTAGTGACTCAAGCTGCTGCCCCTGACCATCAAAATCAAGCTGTTGTCCTTCATCACTTCCTTCATGTTTGTCCTCCTCTTTTTCTACTTGTTCATGCCCCTCCTCTTCATGCTATCCTAACTGTTCTGTGGTGATCCTGAGCCTTCTAGGAGTAGGCCTGCTGGATAAAGGTAAAGAGCGACGAATAGGCGGGGTGGGAGATACATGGATTGGAGGGACAGTGGAGAAATCCGGGTGACTAATAAAAACATCCCAGGAAACCCCTTTCTTCTCTAGTTGATGAAGAATGATGATTTTGATCAGAGAATGATGGAAGAGAGATGCTATTTGATGATATGGAGGCTTCTTCTGAACTAAGGATGCCATTTTCTCGATGCTCTTGCACAAAAAGTAAGGGATATTGAGCTGCCGAGTTCTAGTGAAATGCATCAATAGTCGGACATGATAGGCATAAACTTTGGTAAATCTCCCTTCAAAAGTAAAATACTTCATTATGATCTTCATAAGAGGAGCATAGCTGGCAAGAAGATGAGAAAAGGGAAAAATAGCAGTGCATGTTTCTCTATGCTCGGGCTTGATGAAAGGCTTGTAGTCATCCAAGTCTAGATGGGTTTGCTTGAACCATTTCTCGCCAAGATATGGGATTTTGGTGGCTTTAGATACCGACCTCGGGGAAAAATTGAAATCAAGGTCTGCTACTTGGAAATGTTTGCTTTGGAACCTCAAGGCACATAGGTGTGTCAAGGGCGAGAAACTTTTGACCTCCTGTACTCTCTGGCAGAAATCCAAACAACCTACCTCATGAAAATTGAAAAGGATGGATGGATGTGCATTGACCTCCTCAGTAGAAATTGGCTCATATCTCTTGTGTAAACCGCTTCTGCTGTCTTGCCTGGGCGACATTTTGGGCTAAATATGTTCTTGAAGCACCAAACTGCCTCACTGTCTTTAAAATGCCTTCTTTAAGCTAAACTCTGTCAACCCACTGTTTTGATAAGGAAACAATGTCTTTGGATATTTGTGCACAATATCCCTCTTAATACAAAACCTCTGCTCCTTTAAAATATAGCTTTCTCGTCCTTTGATATGTATTTCAGCCAGAAAACCCTTTAATAAGAAAAAACATAGTGAAATGAAGACATGCTGTCAATTGAACTTGCTGGGTATAGTGTCAAAATCACCTTTGCTTTGTGATGTTCGGAACTCAACAACTTAATTTGTATCTTTGACCAATGGTAAAATTCCCAATCTTCACAATCTTTCCCTTGTGTAGTATTCCAATCACTCAACAAAACTCATGTCATATGCAGTCAACCTTTAGTGTAGGCACACAGTCAATTTCACAGTTTATGGAACAAAGGTGACAGAGTTTTAAAAAATGTTTCAAAAGTTTCAACAAAGGCTGTATGAGTTTATCCTTTTGAACAATCAAGGCACCTTATCAATGTAGAACCCCTGTTCCTCTAGAAAAATGTCTTTGCAACCATCTGAATATTAGCTTAACAGTGAGCTTGAAGAACAAAAAGGACAATCAAATAGAACACACAGTGAACAACTATCCCTTCTGTGGTTGGTAGGGGTAACCTTGCCTTTTGGTATTTTGAGGAATAAAACACCCTTGTTCTTTGAAGAGGAAAGTGAACACACATAGTTTTAGCTCAACACCCTTTTCTCTGTAGGTGCTTCAACAGAGTATTTTAGCATTCTATCACAGTTTTGAACAATGAATATTTACACAGCAAGAACACGGTTTTATACATATGGTGACAGAGTTTTAATATGTTTTTTGGACTGTGGTATCAAAGATTTGTATCAGGTCAAATGTCGAGCAGCTCCTTTTGATTGAAACCTTTAACCCTCACATGCAGTCCACCAATATGAAATGATATATGAACTTCACCACTAAACAGTTTGTGAAAAACTCAAGGAAAGCTTGTAATTACCTCTACAGATTGGTGAATGATCCTTTGAAGACATCGAGCAACCATGAGGAGCGTTTTGGAGGTGTGTTGAGCCGTCAACAAGTGTGCGGCACTTTGGAAGAAAAGAACTCCGCGCAGGAAAAACGGTCGGGTGGCTTGTCAGTTCGGTGTCGGGCACCCGTGACCGCGGCTACAGGAGTGCCACGCGCGTGTGTTGCGCAGTTCAACAATTCCGCCCAGGAGCGCCGCGCGCATGTACAGGAGCGTCGCGCGGTGAAAAAGCCTGGAAATTCTACAAATTTTGTCTTGAAACCTCGTTTGATGCTTGGAACCTGTAAAGGGAGGCTCGATTTCTTGCTTAGGGATTTTTGAAAATGAAATTACCACTTTGATTCATTCCTTTGAAAAGACGAAAACCCAACGGTCACTTTGTTAATTGAAATGCAAAATGAAAAACCTTTTGGTTAGTCTTTGCAAGGGCTTTCAAAGTTTTTGCCTTCTTCAATAATACCTTTGGTGCACTTATGAAACTTGGATTTCGAAATGATGTTGGCAGTTGGTTTTTTGTGCTTTTAAACAGTCTTAATATGAACCAACCCTTTATAACAAGCAAACCTATTTTGGAAAGGTTAAACTATTTTCACTCATGCATATAGATTGAAAAGGTGACTTTTGCTAACATTGTATTCTTTGGTGATTACTTAGCACAGAAGCTCCAGCTTTAGAAAATAACCTAATGAACTGTAGACCATCCCCTACCACTTGTTTAACACTGTTGGTGATATTTATGTAAAATTCACTCCGAATCTGTTAAAAAATACTGAAAATTGCTGTGTTATTTGAAAGGATAGGGCTTGTCTTCTTAACTTGGTCTGACAATCTCTACCTCCAGGTGTTTCATCAGTTTTTTCTCCAACTGTTGGTGCCAACAATTGATTTGGATTTATTCATATTTTGCCATGGTCCTTTGATTAAGAAGGGCACTTTTTTCCAATACACTTTCTTTGCTCAAAACATATCACTATGATGTCTCTGTCCCTTGAATAATGAAGACCTACATTTTTATTAAGCTTCCCAAAAACTGACAGTATGTGAAAGCATCTCTTTTGCCTATTATGAACAATAGTTTCAATTGTAATGTCTCTTGAGGAGATAATCCAGATTTTCTGTGTGAGCTGTTATAAGCATATTTGAAAAGGTACTTGTCTATATCTTTGTGTTGAGGAGACAAACTTATGAGGTGTGAAAAAGCAGCTAGAGTTACTCACAAACACCAAGGCTCTTATTAGCCATTTTCTTCCTAATGGAGCCCTAACAGCTAGAAAAACAAGCCATACTGTTTCAGAAATCACCAACCCTGCTGCATCTGAAGAATGCACTTGTCTTTGTGGTGGAGTGTGGATTGCAACACCTGGACTTGCACTGGCGCTTTGAATGATATAAAGATGGTTTATGTCTGGGGCTGTATACTACTTGCATCATTTTCCTCTATGTATATCTAGAAACCATAGACTATATTCCACAACCCAATAGAAACATAAGAGTACACAGAGGTCCTTTTTACTGAAGTGTCTTCTTGCTTAGCACTGATTTGAGCCATTCATACTAGCACCCCTGTAGAGATGTTTTGTTATGATAGCTTTGATCAATGGAGTCTCTTTTTGTTGCACCATGATGATGATGCTTGAAACTTCAATTTATCTTCTTTCTTAGGGCACAAGACCAAAAACTCTGCTTTCTCTTGATTTGAACATTTATGATCTTAGCCCTGTTTTTTATCATCACTTTCCCTCAGAAAACTTGAGTCACTGTTTCACTATTTCGTAAAAAACAAACCTGTGCTTACAGTCAGTTTTGCAATTTCTTCAAGTCAACATTGGCCATCGACCTCTGCTTGTAGATGAAGGAGGCGCCTTAACCCTCTGCTTATAGATGAAGGAGGTTCTTGGCCATGACAAATTACAAGTTTGTTTGACAGTGTTGTCTTTCTTCTACTGTGTTTTCATGTTGAATGAAGCTGCAAGGTCTTGATGAGAAACTCTTTGTCCTGCAGATATATCTCAGGCTTATGTTCACATTGAGAAGCAACTGTTCTTCTAATGTGGAGTCAAGAATTTTCTTCTGAGATGATGACATGTTTCCTGTGTTTGTAAAATCCATAAACAGTGTAAAACACCTAATCATCAGCTTGAGACTGTGGTCTATGCAGTGCTGAGACTTAGGGGTGTGTAAGTGGTGCGACTTAGAGCTGTGACTAACTTCATTAGCAGAGTGGGAGGTCTGTCAGGATTGGTTTGTAGCAGATGGAGGTTTTTTGGCCCTTTGATGGTTGCCAAGGGTAAAATGCCTTAAAGTGCCACTTCCTAACTTAGGGGAGGTTTTTGAAGCAGACTTGGATTGTCCTTTTAGAGCTGACAGGCAGACTTAGTATGGCTGGGGTTAGGTGGGATTGGATAATGGGATTTCAACTTTTCATGGACGAACTGAAAAGTAAGGAGAGAAAAAAGTTTTATGGGTGTTTTCCCGGCTAGCAAATTTTGAAAATTTTTTAAGATCAGCTGTTGGAAAAATAGGCTGTTGAACTAGTCATCACTAACAGGTAAAAAATACTGATGACTAACAGCTACTGCGATCGTGTTCTATAGGAACACGAATATTGGGCAGGGACCACAGGAGTAGATAGACATGATTATTGGATGACTGTATATTTTTGATACTGAACATGATCGGGCATAAGCCCTAATTTTGTATGACTTATGGATCCAAATTTTGTATATTTTTTTGAACACTCTGATGATATATATATATACAGTGTTGTATGATGCAATGTGACAAATGTAGAAAAAATGAATGATGTTTTTGATGATTAAATTTAATGTATGGAATGATTAATATGCCAATCAATTGCTTGATTTTCTAATGAGTCTGCCATCCAATTGTCTGCTCGAGGAATATGAATGAATGTTAAAAACTGAAATGATCTTTTTAAGAAATGTACTCTAAAAAACAACCAGAGTAAAAGGGGATCTCGAACTTGATAAGTATTGTTCAACTGCGACACCACCAGTTGGGTGTCCAAAACTACCAACGAATCAACACCCAAAGATATTGCCTCCGAGAGTAGATAAATAACTGCAGTGTACTCTGCTATATTATTGGAAGCAGGACTAATGCAGACTCCTCTTGATACTAACAACTGACCAGATGGATGATGAAGCACCCAAGCCGTGGAAGCCAAGTTCTGGGTGTGTCTACTACCACCATCGGCGAAACCATAATGACTCATGACATGCGATACAACCTGCCAAAGCAGATCAAAAACATCACCATCACATCAAAGACCAAAAACCAGAAATGTACAAAACAAAACTAAATATATATAAAAGCAAAATGCCAGGCCGAAGCCTAGGCATAATACCTTTTCAAATAGAGCCCATTTCTGGGCTCCGCCAACTCATTTCCTTCAAAATCAACCAAGGCATACACTCCTTTTTTAAGGACTCTTTTAACGATGAAGGGGCCATACCACATAGACTTAAACTTTCCTGCACCCAGGGCATCTTTCTCTTGGGCATAGACCAAAACAAGGTCGCCTTCCGAGAAAACCCTAGGTTTTACCACCTTATCGTACTGAAATTTGACTCATTTCTTATGTGCCTCATTCATTGTGGCGGCATCCCGACGCTGCTCATCAAGATGTTCCAAATGAAGGAGGAATTCTTCAAGACTAGAAGTGTCAGGAAGAAGCTCAAAAACTAACTTTAGAGAAGGAATCTCACATTCAATGGGAAATATGGATTCCAACCCGTAAGCTAGTTGAAACGAAGAAAAGCCAGTTGCAGTTTTCACTGACGTCTGGTATGCTCAAAGTGCAGGATACAACATGATATGCCAGTTGGATCGAACTTTATTAATTGTCCTTTGAAGAATGGTCTTCAAGGATTTGTTCACGGCTTCCACTTGCCCATTGGCCTGAGGATAATAAGGAGATGAATGCTCCTGCCGGAAACCTAATTTTAGAGCCAACTCAGCCATCATGCTATTCTGAAAATGACTGCCATGATCAGTGACAATCTCTCTAGGAATACCAAAACGAGCAATAACCTGGTTGAAAATAAAAAGAGCTACTATCTCACCATCATTCTCAAAAGTAGGCATAGCCTTGACCCACTTCGTAAAGTAGTCTACTGCTACAATAATGTACTTGTGACCTTTGGCCGAAGGAAGGTTACAAGTAGTATAATCAATACCCCACTTTGTAAAGGGACCGACAGTAATGACTGGAAAAAGCAGAGCTGGATGAGCGTGCATTTTTCGAGTATAGACTTGACACGGATGACACTTTTTGACCGACTCCATACAATCTTTGAAAATTGAAGGCCAAAAATATCCAGCACGCAAGATTTTTTGGGTTGTAGCAAGCCCAGATAAATGACCACCACAATCTCCACTGTGGCAATCATTCAGCACAGCCTCAGCTTCTTTGAGAGTTAAACAACGTCTCAGGATTGAATCAACCCCTCGACGGTATAATGCATCACCAATAATTAAGTAATTTTTAGCCAAGTGAAGCAAATTACGGTGCTCATCTTTCAAAAAAGTAGAGGGAAACTTCGCAGTCTGAAGATACACAATGATATCTCCATACCAAGGATCCTTTGTAGAGATGAGAAATAAATTTTCATCCGAGAAGAATTCATCATAGACTATCTCTTCTGCATAGGGCAACTTAGAGATTAATTCCACAAAAACTAATGATTTCTTGGACTTCGCAGACATAAACTCAATCGAATTCCTGCAAAATCACAATCCCTCTATTGTATTTTCCCCCAATCACTCGCCTACTGAGAACAAACTGAAATGGATTGGCTGCTACCAAAACATAAGTTTTTCGTAGAAGAATATAATGTTTGAGTCGTTGTACAACATGAATAGCTGCTAAAGCCATCTTCTCTATCGGAGTATATCGGAGTTCAGGTCCTACCAAGCCTCGACTAAGATAGTATATAACATGCTCTGCAAGAGCATCGTCCTCCTGAACCAGAACCATACCAATGGTAGATTCTGCTACTGCAAGATACAAAAGGAAATCCCTGTTATAATCAGGTGGAATCAATATAGGAGCAGAGGTCAATTATTTTTTCAAAGCATCGAATGAGCGCTAAGCGAAGTCATCCCAAAAGAATGGAACTCCCTTCTTCAACAATCTCATAAATCCTTTTGTAATTTTAGCATAATTTACGATAAATCTCTGAAGAAAATTAGCTTTTCCTTGTAGACTTTGAAGTTGATGAATAGACGACGGGGGAGGGAATCGAAGTATTGCCTCAACCTTAAAGGGATCTACCCTAATCCCTTCCGTAGACACTATGATTCCCAATAACCGACCGGATGTAATCGCGAAAACACACTTTTTCGGATTCAACCTAATCTTGTAGAAACGACATCGTTCAAATACTTGATGGAGGTGAGCATGATGATCGATTCTCTTTCGAGAACAAGCAACTAAATCATCCAAAGATGCCTCAATAATATGTTTGATGTCGTGAAAGGCATATGACATGGCCCGCTGAAAAGTAGCCCTAGCATTTTTAAGACCAAAAGGCATCTTCTTGTAAGCAAAAGTACCCCAGGGACAAATAAAGGCAGTCTTATGCTGATCTTCAGGACAGATAGTAATCTGATTGTATCCGGAGAAACTGTCCATGAAGGAGAAAATCTCATTACTGGCACACTCATCGATAATCTGATCTATAAATGGTGTGGGGTAATTATCTTTTGGACATGCTTTATTAAGGTCTCTGAAATCAATGCAAACTCGAATTGTTCCTTGTTTTTTTATCCACGGGAACAGGATTTGAAACCCACTATGTCAAAGGAACAGGGAAAATAAATCCCACCTTGAGCAGCTTCTCCACCTCGGCTTTGATAGCTGCAGCCTTCCTAGGATTGACCAGACAAAGCTTTTGCCTCACAGGCTTAGAATTTTTGTAAGTCTTGATCTCATGCTGGAAAATAGATGGATCTATACCAGGCATTTCCTCATAAGAGCAAGTGAACACATCCCTATACTCTTTAAAGAGATCGGTGTAAATCTGAATCTCGTCAAGGGAACATTCAGCTCCGATGAAGACATTCTCTATAACATTGGGATCCCTGGAAATGTTCACCGGGATAGTTGGAGAAATCACAGCCATGTTCCCT
>JAXQQM020059501.1:0-44342 GCA_034641835.2 Pinus albicaulis
AAATGAATCTTTGCAAGAAAAATGAATCTCCAACTATAAATTGTTGCATATGATCTTGTCCAGTGTGATAGACTACTCAAAAATAGAAATTAAACACAACAGAGTGAACAAAAGCTCATATGTTATGCCCACCAAAAAATTTGCTGAAGTGACACTGTAGTCATACTTTCCAGCTCGTTTTGACCACGCAATTAGTATTCCTTGTGAACTTGTAAGCACCATTAATGCAATTGTCACAAGCGACCTGAATAAACACAAACAGAAAATGATACGTTAGTAGGAAAACCTTCAAAAGGCATGCAACCAATGGAACTAATATATCAAAATAGTCACTTGCGCTTCCACTCCGATCCATTCTAAATAGCAATTTTTGGATTATTTATGATACCTGCAAAGCATGTACCAATACATGCATACTCATTTAAACTGATTCTGTTTCTGTGAGTATCGCTAACTAAAGTGTTACCTATATACAAATTGGTATCAAAGAGCTGTTTTGGTGTCATAGTGTAGCATGAACATACCTTCAGAGCCAGATCTAGGGGGTGGATCTTCAATATCTAATGGGCCCTCGTCCTTACTCTGCCACGATGAAAGCAACCATTAGGAACTTTTTCCTTTGTATATCATTCATTTATGCAGTATGCACAAAAAAAACTGGTTTGATACAATGATTATTGGGTGGCATTAGTTAACATGATGCCATAATTCAAATCCCGAGGAGCCATTTCAATCCCATCCACAGCAGAGACCTTAATGCCAAAGTTACAAGCGAATGAAACATGCACCTCTATGGGGCCCCGAGATCTCCAAAATATGCTTTATTTACAATAAGAATGATTCTACAGTTAGACCTTCATTTTTAGATAAAAAGAAAATTAATCGGCATTTAGACCTCATATTTGGAGGTCAAACACAAATAGCAGCATTGGAATCCTTCCATGCCATGAACTAAGTAAGAAAATAATAGATATATCAAGGTCATCTAGGCAAAATCTCGCTTTCTAGCACATGGATACCATATTTTTAAACACACAACATCCACCCGATGAGTCTAAGATTTTACGAGGCTATAGAACAGCATTACAAATGGCCCAAACTAATGAAACCAATTCACCGATCACCCTCAATGCTATATTTTCGCAAATACAGGCAATCGAGAACAGACCCACTATAGAGTGCTATCTATTTCCAGAGCGCTCAATCTCCAGCAAGATATTTTTTTCCAAGAAACAAGATTCAACAATCGAACATCAGTTTTTGGAGTGTCTCTAAGGCTTGAGATCACCAGAGAGCTATCTATTTCCAAGAAACAAGGCTCAACAATCCAACATCAGTTTTTGGAGTGTCTCTACAGGGCTAGAGATCACCAGAGTGCTATTTATTCTTCCGAGATACAAGATTCAAAATTCAATCATCAGCATTTGGAGGGGACACAAGTTGGGGATTTGAGATTCTGACATTGCATCATCAAGTAGAAAAGAAAGTGCAGCACTTGAAATCCCAGTAAACCATGAATTTACTTCAGCACAAATATAATATTTACAATGCGGGCATCATATCTCAACATAAGCATCACTTGCTAAAACTTACAACCTAATTATTAAACACATTAGATACACCTAAAGGAAGCCTAGATCATCTTATACTGGTGATTGTGCTAATGGGCAGGGCCAAACTGTAGCACCACAAAATCCCACAATGTCAACACCTTGCAGCTAGAAAAACACAGATTTAGTTCAAGGATGCCTTGGCTAAACTCTCGAACAAAACAACACACCATATTATCAAAGAGAACATGACATAAGGAACTCTATATTTATAAATCCAGGTGATAAAGGACCCCATTCTTTAAACAAATGCAAGCCCATGACAGTAGAATCCTATGATGAGACTGTTAGAATGGCATAGTTGTCTCATTGGGTATTGGTTATTTAACAAATCCTACTGTGTTTTAACAGATGACAATGCATTTATAAATGAAGGATTCTACATTGGATCTGAAGTAGCAGGGCTGTAGTTTAAGCAGAGCATCATTCCATTTCGGCTGCAATCACAAGAAGATAAGCATCCATCAGACCCAGAGCATGATGTGATCAATCTACTTCACTAGCTAAATTTTAAACCAAACGGATGAATGTCTTAAATGCAGACCTATGAAACTTAAAGTCACATAATTTTACTTGTAATATTTGAAATTATGAACAAAATAAGCAGTTTATACAAATTATGTGTGTTTATATGAAGGTCCTTAAAATCTTAATGGATGATATTATAGCTAATCTAACTTCCCAGGTAAATGATATAGATCGAAACCAAAGTTTAACCTAGATTGATCTAACACTGAGCATTCAGTAAATTCCTTAATAGATAATCTCTAACCTGCTTGAGGAAGCCTGCACCAAATGCACATGTGACCTTTAGCGTCCCTTTGACACGTTCATTCACGATAGGCAGTACATCATCTGTATGTTTTGCCTTGATCCTTTGAACCTCCTGAAGAAACACCACTGAAACAAATCAATCCTAAAATGCATATAGTTTGACAGTAAGATGCCTCAGAATGCCAATTTGACAAGGTAAATACTTGGAATGATGAAACAAAGTAGAAAAAAACACCATTACTGTGGTCCAAGGATAGCTGCACAACACCTAAGGTTGACTTCTTTCCTGGTAGATCCATATCATTCGAGCAATCATCGAAGGCCTCCAAATCATGTGAGGTTCCCTCACTGATTCATTCCAAGTCTCTGCAAGGTCGAGATTCTCCCATTGCCTGAGATATAGAAACGATTTCACCTAGATTAGGCTTTAGTTTCTTCACCAAGATTGCCTGACTATCCCCAAATTTCATCACATACACATCTTCTCCCTTTATCAACATTACAAGCACACAAGATCCCATTAGAGCCAACTCTAGAATTTCTGCAACGACCTTATCAGCCATTTCCAAGTAGGCTTCCTCTGTTTTACTTAATGCTCGACACGCGGTGATGGGAACAAGAAAAACGTTCTGGCGAAGAGGAAAACGTAGACAAAGTGGGTTGTTGAGCATGAACTTACACAGTTGGCGGAGCAAATAATGGGAACTGAACGAGTTAGTTAGAACCAGTTTTAAATGAATAACAGGTGTCATTTTTTTTTAATGAGTAACAGGTGTCCTCTGTAGAATGAATATGTTGACGAAAAAAAATTGATCTCTTTCAAAAGAGATGGCCTATCGACCTAATTACGATGAGGGCCACACCAATCATTTTTCGAGAAAGAGAATAGTTTTGTTAGATTTGTGGGAATATCTGGTTTTGTTTTAATTCTGCAGAATATACCATGAGCCTTGTTTTAATTCCATTATGATTTATGCTCCCTCTTGATTTATGATGCAAATAGCTACGATGGAAAAGGGAGTATTCCTTAAGGATTTCATTTAAAAATCTGTAAGACAAAACAAAATGTTATGCCAAGGATTTCGGTATTAACCTATTGGACGTTTCTTAACTTCCATATAACTTCCATATAAGATAGATTTTGCATTCTTGTAGGTATATTAAAAAAAATGTGTTTATTGTAATCCTACATGTATGGCATATAAATATTGAAGTGTCAAAAATACAATGAAATGAAAAGAGGCACAGTCATATTGAATCTTGAATGTTTATATGTAATATATATGTCATATATATTATACATCATAATGATTAAAATTATGTGCAAAAGAGAAATAAAAAGTATGTACACATAACTTTGAAAAGCGTTTTATTTATAATATGTATAAAAGTGTGGTTTACTACATTACAAGTAACGACATTCATTTAAACCTTATATATATAACATTGTATATATTTTCCTATTATATTTTATGTTGAATCTATATTCATCAATGTCACATGTATTGTATTTAAAATTATAATATTTATATTACTTACAATATTAATGCAATTTATGAAATCATAAGATGGTTTAATTGGTTAAAAATAGATAAATAAATCTTTGCTTTTTACAATATTACATTATTTATATAAAAAAAATATAATATAATTAAATTATGTACAAAATGTTTTTTTTAAGATATACTCCTTTTTGATGTAGGTATGCCAAGTGAGAGGGATAAGGGACAAAAGAGGGTGACGAAACAAAAATCAAAACATGGAGAGATCAAAACAAATCTATGTCAAAATGATATAGTAGGGTCCCCATTGTTATCGAAAAGAAAAAATTGAAAATAAGGGATTTTTATTGTTATAACACACCACTAAGGCCAAAATACTAACTCGGACCAAACAACACATGCTAGAAAAGCCCTAAAAGGTAGTCACATGGAATTCAATCCTAGTTCTATGTTTTAGATAGTCATCCGAGAGACCTATTACTTGCAGGATCTCAACTCTACAAGCATATATGTCTAAGGGAAGATAATGTAGAGGGATGGTTGATGCTCACAAACACCAGCTATAAGGTAGTTTTCTTAGGAATTTCTACTAAGGTACCTGCATCCTTTGAGGGCATATGAATCTTGGGATTCTCATTAGTGAGCTAACGTCACAATATTATCTACCACAATTTGGGTAGTCTTAAGGAGGAATGATAGCACTCTGGCCTAAGCCTAACCCCCACTTACATGGGTTTTTGATGTTCTTTGGCTTTTACCGAGGGATGATGGAGGATTTTCTTACTCCCTTCTACATGTTGAAAAGTGTAACTAGGTCTGTCTTCATGTTGACTATGTGATTATGAAAAATAATATGTCAAAATAATATATATTATTGTTGTATTTTCTTCATGGGTTTCATGAGCATAATTTATTAAGTAGATGGACCTCTTCTTGATTTCCAATAGGTTTGAGTTAAGTCTAGATATATGCTCTAGGACCTTATGGAATGAGCTTACTACAACCCTCAAGGAAACTTTGAAGACAACTCCAAATACAATGAAAAACAATTGTCACCTTGCTGGAATACTCCTTGGAGAAGTCAGCCTCTTAAACAGTTGGACAAGTTGGCTTAAGAACAGTCACACTTATTCATGCACTGGTCGGCTTAAATTACATATTCTAACAACTATAAATACCCAAGTGGGCTACGCAGAACAGAAAATAGATAATCTTGTATACCTCTAAAATTTACGGATAAAATCTCAGGAAAAGGATTACAGATCTACCATAGCAGGAATTGCGGATCTACCACAGCAATTGTTACACACAACTACAGGAAGAATTGTGGACAACTATAGAGAAAATTGCAAAGTCAATCTTCGGAAAAGTGTGGATTAATCCCAATAAAAAAGTGTGGATCTATATAAGGATACAGTGTGGATAAAAGGACAGCATATAGTGCAGATAGAGGACAGTATATAGTGCGGAGAACAAGTCATATTTCTAAGGTAAGACAGTACAAAGGAACAAGTTGGATTTCTAAGTGAACAAGTACATATTTCATTGTGTATGAATTATGGATTTAAGGAGCTATGTTTAGGGTGTAAAGTAAGGTCTCATCCAAGTTATCTCAGTAACTATAAAGCAAGAAAAGGGCTGCGGACATACAAATGATATTCTACAGATTGAAGTATATTTCCAGAACTAGGAATAAGATCTTGAAAAGGAAATTTAAGGGCAGTTTATTTGAAGAAGGAAGCTAAGAAGAAAGACAGATCTTAAGGTGGGAGAAAGTGAGGAAGTTCTCTAGTTTTGATGTAGAACTAAGTGATTTGGTGAAGAGAAGATTCAAGGTTGAAGAAGTTGAATCAAGGTCTTGGAAGCATATCTAGGTAAAGGGTCTATGTTTGTGTCATGGTACTTGTCATTTGAAGATCTATAAGAAGAATTGTTTGCAGGTTTTCCTCTATAAGAGGGAGAGGTTTTTCCTTGGCTCTAGGAGCCTAACTTTCGTGTCTTGTGCCTTTTGATAATTGACTTTATGAAAGATTAACTAAACTAAAAGAACAGAAGACATAAGTATCATAAGTAAGGTCACAAATAATTATCAAGAAGATAATTTGTATTAATCTCCAACCCTCCATATTCTCAACATGGTATCAGAGTTAAGGTTCTAGAAAGGGGATAGAGACACTCAAGGATCAAATTTCATGGAAGGAATCAAAGCAAGGTAAAATATTGAAGAATAAAAACCAAACAAGGAAGTCTAAACAACAGTTAGGATCTTTGTATTAATGAACAACATTGGATCACAATATACAAAGCAAGGATTTGATTATAAGAAAGGTTAGTTTTCCACAGTGAAAGAAATAAGACAGTTTGGCATTAAAGGAAGTATTATAGTACCATCTTAAATGTGCCAGCAATTCATTTCCATCTCAAAGTATTGCCATCAAAAGCTTGAAGGAAAGTTACCTATCATACTTGATCTTTCAAGGAAGCAGCAGAACATCCTCATCAATCACCATCAAAAGGGATGCGAGATCTAAAATCTTTGACATCATAAAACAAGAAATATCCTTCAATGAAGGACTTTTCATTTGGAATAAAAACCATTGAAACGAAGCTTCAACCATCTTCAAAGTAATCAAGCTGATAGAAGAACAAAATCATCTACTCAAGTAAGTATATATATGACTTCATATGAATCTATTAAAATGTCTTCTTTGCAAAGAAAGAAAGAAACTGGTTAGGGTTTAAAAATTTCTTGCATAGAAGACAAGGAAAATGAAGTCATGCAAAATTCATGAAGGGAGACATAAGATCCAAAGGGTTCTTACAAAATCCATAAAAGACTCTATCATCTCCAATCTACCAAATCTAGAATCATCAAAAGGAATATATGAGAAATTGGTGGAGCTATTCTCTATACTACAACAGAAGCAATCTCTCTGATCAATTGCATGAACTAGGAGAAGTAATGTTTGACTATGAGATGACTACAGTGGTGCTAAATTCCCTACCAGAAGAATGGGGAAATTTCACTTCAGTATTATATGGGAAGATATAAGTCACACCATTCCCCGATTTAGGGTCTCTATGTAAATAGAGGAAACAAGATTGAAAGCCATAGCTGTTACGGGATCAAGTGAAGGAATCAAGCCTTTGCAGCCATGTCCAGGAAGAAAGGAAGATTCAGTAAGTTTCAGTCCTCATAGTAAAAGAGGAAATGTGGATGAAGCACGATGCCTTGGATATGATGAACTTGGGCATTAAAATAGAAATTGTCCTTAACCTGAAAAAGGACAAGAGAAATAGGGAAGAAGACCATGTCTCTGAAATGAGGAAAGAGTCTGATAAGAAATAAGAAGCAAGGGATCTCCACTATGATTGAGATTATCTTCTCCTTTAAATGATTTCCGTTGGTTATATGATAAGAAGCAATGTAGCATCCTGATGAAAGCATGGTAGGAGCTCCTGGTGAATTAGCTCCGAGAAAACCTCTCTTATAACATTACTAATGCAAAGCAGTCATCAAGAGCAAAGGTCATCATGGAAACATATTTCTGGGATGTGATGACATATTGATGGAGCAGGCCAAGAGAATGAAGCTCTTCATTCTTGAGAAATTTCTACAGGATGACTCAAGGGAAAAGGGTATGAGGTATGTATATATTTATATGCTAACATTGGATGCTGTGAATTCATGTCATATGGTTGCAGGTAATGATCTTCTGTATTGAGAAGTATGATCTATGGAGGAGTCTCAGTGCACGGACATATGAAATCAACATAAGATGTCCTCGTGGAATATGAGGTGGTTGTATATGAATGAGAAACTAGAAAGGTTGTAAGTTCCTGGGAATGGATAATGTGCATAAAGGAAGAGATCATGAAATGCAACCATGTCATGAGGAAGTTATCATATGGAAGCCCAAAAGATGTGACTTAGAGATCTCTTGGGAAGATATGTAGACTCTGACAGAAGTCTGGTAAATAATAAGACCCTTGACAAAACATATCATTAGGATATGTGTCAATCTGTAGGAAGGATGTCGATGCCTACAGGAAGATGTCATGGTTAAATATCATCACTAAGGTAAATTTTGTTCTAAAATTTCATATGTAAATGTTTATCTGGATGAATTTGTGCATGGATGCTAATCATAAGAAAGGATGTATGATCCTTGGGGATGATTCGAAGGAAAGAAACATGGCATAACGATGGACCAAATGAGGAAGACTGATGAATCATTTTCTCCTAGTGGACATGAATCATGACTGAAAGTGATGGATGATCTGTGCCTTCTAAAGCCAAAAGTTGAAGATTCCTCAATATCGAAATCCATGACATCGAGGGGAGGAACTCTTCATGAGTAGCTGGATTGCTACTACAGGACCCTGGTTGATGAGGAGTCTGGAGGTAAGTTTCTTGCTTGGAATAAACTTGAAATATGTCCCTCCTATGTTAAGAGGGAGTGACGTATGTGATTTTCTGTTACATGTGTCATACACTAGACTAGGACTAACATCCGTAAGTCTTAGTGAAGGTCATGTAAAGAGAATGGATAGACACATCATTTTGGTCTTCACCTAGAAGACATAATGGAGGACTGGGTAATCATCTAGAATTTGATAATCTTTGAGAATGAGATAGGGAATTCAAGATAAGAGTAGTCATGGACCGATATTCTTTGAGGTCTGGCTACCCAAGAGAAGAATAGTCCAAGAATTTCATACTCTGGGAACACCTAGATGGGGTATGTACTTTGGAGAGACGGTGACTATGGTGGCTATTAGTCATGTTTCTCGCCAGCATTGTAGCCCATTGTCTCGTTGAGATATGGGGTTGTTTGTAAAGGCCTTGCACTAGGACAATGTTGGTTGATATGATGTTATATAGATGGGATTACCAATCCGATTCTTCTTATGAGATTCTTAAGTTTGAAATTGACCTTGTATCTGTATGAATACCTCCCTAGTTAAGAGGGACTGTTGAAAAGTGTAACTAGTTTGGTCTTCATGTTGACTATGTAATTTTTGTAATTATGAAAAAGACGAAGTCAAAATAATATATATTATTGTTGTATTTTCTTCATGGGTTTCATAAGCATAATTTATTAGTAGATGGACCTCTTCTTTATGTCCAATAGGTTTGAGTTAATTCTAGCTATATTCTCCAGGACCTTGTGGAATAAGCTCACTAAAAATCTCAATGCAACATTGAAGACAACTCCAAATACAGTGAAAAAAAGTTGTCACCTTGCTGGAATACTCCTTGGATAATTCGGCCTCTTACATAGTTGGACAAGTTAGCTTAAGAACAATCACACTTATTCATGCACTGGTCGGCTTAAATTACAAATTGTGACAACTATTAATACCCCACTAGGCTACGCAGAATAGAAAATAGATGAGCTTGTATACCTTTGAAATTTACGAATAAAATCTTAGGAAAAGGATTGTGGATCTACCACAGCAGGAACTACGGATCTACCACAGAAATTGTTGCAGACAACTACAGGAATAATTGCGGACAACTACAGAGAAAATTGCAAATCTATCTGAGGATACAATGCAGATAAAAGGACACCATATAGTGCGGATAGAGGAAAATATACAATGTGGAGAACAAGTTAGATTTCTAAGGTAATAAATTACATAAGAACAAGTTTGATTTCTAAGTGAACAAGTACAAATTTCACTATGTACGAAGTAGGAATTTAAGGAGCTATGTTCAAGGTGTAAAGTGAGGTCTCATCCAAGTTATCTCAGTAACTATAAAGAAAGAAAAGGGTTGTGAACATACAACTGATATTCTTCAGATTGAAGTATGTTTCTAGAACTAGGAAGAAGGTCTTGAAAAGGAAATTTAAGGGTAGTCTATTTGAAGAAGGATGCTAAGAATAAAGGCAGATCTTAAGGTTGGAGAAAGTAAGAAAGTTCTCTAGTGTTGATGCAGAACTAAGTAATTTGGTGAAGAGAAGATTCAAGGTTGAAGAAGCTTAATCAAGGTCTTGGAAGCATATCTAGATTAAGGGTTTATGTCTAGGTCATGGTACTTTTTATTTGAAGATATATAAGAATAATTATTTGCGGGTTTTCCTCTCCAAGAGGGAGAGGTTTTGCCCTAGCTCTAGGAGCCTAACTTTTGTGTCTTGTGCCTTTTTATAATTGACTTGATGAAATATTAACTAAACTAATAGAAGAGAGGACATAAGTATCATAAGTAAGGTCACAAGTAATTATCAAGAAGAGAATTTGTATTAATCTCCAGCCCTCCAAATTCTCAACACTACAGGCTACTAATTTTTTTTTTACGGTCATGGAGTAGTTTACTCACACTTCTAGCTCTAAAACCCTAGCCTAAGCTAGTGTTGGTGTACTAATAGTAAAACAAATAGACAATTCTAGTGATTTTTTTAAAACATTAGTTTTAAGGGTTGTTGTATTACTCAAGTAGGTGGTGGCATAAAACAAGATGGTGCGATGGACTCTTGTTAGAAACACCTTAATGCAGTTATATGTAGAAATATGTTTTCAATTTAATGAATGCTAACTATAGTAGGGTAAGAATTTTTTCACTTTCAAAAAAATAATCTAAATTCCTACCAAATTCACCTCTCACAAATCTTGAAATGACATCCCCAAATTCATTCAAATTAAGACCCAAAAGGAAATCAATAAATAAAAAATCGAAAAGTAGCCAAAAAGTCCCCAAGCTAGAACGCAAAGCACTCAAAAAAATTCAAAGCTAGGAAGTAAACTTGCCAAAAAGACACTTTCTAGCAATCAACAAAAATTTAAAAAAGTGGGAAGAAGAAGTCAATGCAAACAAGTTATGGTTGTACCACAATGTCTCAAAGAGAGGTAATGTTCTACACAGTAAAAACCAAACCCTAATACTAGGATGGAAAAGAAAATATTGAATCGGGTAAATAAAACATAAATATGAAGCAAAAAATAGATCTAAAACATCCAACTCAACTTTTCAGGTCACAATTTGTACAACAACACTAAAAAATATCACCTCTTGCAATCAAAAGCGAGAAAACAAGAAGAGAATGAAATCACTCAATAAAAGTTAAAAAGGACAAAAAAAATGAAATATGGTTGCAAAACTGAAATTCAGGGAGTATATTAGTTGTTACTTAATAAACAAATAGATCTAAAAAATTGGATCCAAAGATGAGTACAATAGCCCCAACCAAAGTAGACCAAACCTCCAAGGAAAACCCTATAGTAGCACCAAAGGAAGGACATAACACAAACCAAAAAAAGTAAACTTACATATGATATGTTTCATAGCTGAAAGCAACAATATCAAATAGATCCAACAAATAACAATAAGTTTTGAAGAAAAACAATTGAAAAATCAAGCAAATAGGCTGAAAGAAAACCCTAAAATTGGGGAAAACACAAAAACTAGGTTTATTTTTCAATCAGTAGTATCTTCCATATATATAATTTGTTTTAGGTGGTTTTTAATTTTTTTGGGGAAAATTTTTGAGAGGAGGGCATGTCTATGGTTATTTTTTTCAAATTATGTGAAAAAAAAAGAGCACAAATCAATAAGACAACCACAACTTGTTACTTCCTCATTTTTTTTTGATAAAAAGTTAAAATAAAAAATGAAGGTTTGGGCCTAAGATATTTTCAAATCTAAAAGATATGAGGCTAGAAAATATCTCTAAGGTCATATAAAAATAATAAAATAAATGAAAGAAATAGAAATCTAAAATCACAAAGGGAGGAAAACATCCCAACAAAGTGAGAAGAGATCCAATAAAAAACATGGTATACTCCCTTGTGGCTTAAAATTATTAGATTGATGATTAAAAATGATTTGAACCTGCTCAGAAAAAATGAATAAGAGCACAAGAAGCCAAATCTATAGGTGAAAAGGGAGATCTAAAGGAAAAGAGGAGGAGCTCTCATTGAAAACAATATTTTTGTTGTGATAAATTATTCACAAGGAGAAATTTCTCCATGGCGTTATGGCCCTAGCAAGACTACCAGACAACAATATATATGACCAAACTCAATCAAATAGGTGAATCCCAAATCATATGATCAAACATTCAATTATGAATTCAATCCCTAGACTAAGTGTTTGAGCTAGAACTTGAAGACCTCACATATTGGTGAAGAGTGTTAGGTTTAATGAAAAATGTATTCACTCCAACTAGCATATCTTACCTTCTACTATATATCTACCACCTGCACAGAAGCACCACTAAACAAGGACCATAAATATCCTTCTGGAGATGAAGGCACTGCATCAACTAAATGTCGAAGTCTATTAATAGTAATTCCATACTTTACATTGGAAATGAGGGCCCTTAGACAGTTGTCAAGCTTTGGAATTTTTTTATGGATTATAAGATCATCGTTCCTAAAATTAAAACTTTCCATGGTTGTTGAACTACCACTAATTTCTCTAAATCTTAGAGGAAGCAAAACAATAATATCCTTTGACTCATTCTCATCATCTTTTGCACTATGGATGCGAAAAGGTTCCATGTTCTCACTCATAATTTATTCTCTTTCCCTTCACAATTTTGTTGCAGAAAGAATATCCAAGATGATTGTCGATCGAGTAATATGAAATATATCAATGATATCCAACTAGGTGATGATCAAGTCCTATAAAATATTTATTGGATTCAATATTTATATCAATCATGCACGATGGTGGTCCGACTCCTTTGAGAAGGACACCAGATGAAGTGGGCTCACATATTTTTAATTGTGTGTTTACACTGTTTGAAATATCGTTTTGTTTTCTCTCATTTAGTTTGAGTTTTATTTTGTAAGATTTTATTTTTTTAGTGAGTTGATAAATTGGAGGATATGGTGTCAAGGGAAGACAAAATTGTTCTCTTCACATTGGGAATGTTACTATTCCATATCAATGGGCTTATATTGACCTCAAAAATTGACAATCTAACATTCATTTTCATTTATGTGAATTCTAAATAGGTCATATTATGGAAAGGGCTTGTCTTGGCCATTCCAAATAGATGGTGATTTTCTCTTCAATGAGGACTAGAGCTAGAAGAGAAGAGTACAACAGAGTTTGGTTTAGGAGTGGGAGAGTAGATTTCACTAATACTTCAGATTCAAGAAGCGAGTCATTGGTAACTTTGGTGGAGGTTATAGATATAAGCGAAGTGGCTAAAATTGTTCAAGAAGCAAAAAACAACTTGAATAAACCTATTTAGCTATATTTAGGATTTTTTTATTTCTATCCATTAGGTTTCATCATCATAACTAGCCATAATCATCAAAACTTTAAAAGGAGATCAATATTCCATACCATTTCCACCAATCCTTTTTATTATCCAAACGAAAATTCTATATAATATCCCAATTTCATTATGTATTTGCATACCAATATACATCTTCTAAAAATTTTATATTGACTCATATCAAGTGAGAATGGATATGGTCGCATGTGTCATCCAATTAATCTAGGTGTTTCAATGAACAATTGGTTTCTAATAGGAGTGACCAGGGGAATATTGTGTGCTAATGTATATGTTTGAGAGATATATAGAATTGTTTTTTGAGGAAGGTATATCTAGAGATGAGTATCATGTTGTCAATGTTTCAGAGCCAATAACTAATTCTATTATATAGAATACTTGCATCACCAGTGAAATTTTTTAGATGTTATCCATATGTAATCAAAATATAAACCAATCCAAGTCACTTGTAATTATAATAGAATTTACATTCCCTATTTGTTAACTAAAATGTGATCCAATAATAAGAAAGGTATAAGAAAGGATATTGTAAGTACTCACCAAAAATTAGAGGCATTGGTTCCACCTTCATAAGACATTGAATTCATTGCACGTTTGGAGGAGGATAGACGCACTTTCCTTATTATAACTTTGTGCCACAAACGTATACTTGAGATAAATTTACAAAATAAACCTTGTAGCCAACACTTATGAGAAGATTAAAATCCTTTAATATCCAACCAACATATTTTTATGAAAGTGTCAAATTATTATTACATGTAGTTGATACGTGCTTGGAAGAAATTTATTTCAACAAACTTCCCAAAATTCACCCTTCTCTAGGAACATAACAATCGAATTAATGAACTTACATTTTTTATTGCAATAAATTACTTAGACACTATAATTAGCTTCCTAAGTTTATGATTCCCTCAAGGTGATAGTTAGAAACATGGACACAATGTTTCTCTATTGGTTTCTCAAGTTCATGAGTCCCATTTTTCCTAGACCTTGTCTTCAAACATGCAATTTCGTCGTATTTGTCATTTTGATATATTGTGAATTATTGCATCCACTTCTAGGATTCAGATTATAACTATTTTCTTACTAAGTTTGTAACTTATATATGAAACACATTTTTATCACTCACTTACTCTTTAATATATACAGGACTTGAAATCCTGATGTTTCATCCATGCACATCCTTTCTTATAAAAATAACTGAATTTGAGGGCCCAAAACAATCTATTTTTAAATTATGGGATATTTTCTATAGCATTACAAAAATACGGGCTCAACTTCAACTTTACCATAAAATAAATGATCTTTTTTCACTATATAATTAAAACTTTACTATGGGATATCATCACCATTACTTTGTTTCATACTACGCTCACTTTCCCCTGAGTCAACTTCCTTATCTCTTTTCATCACAATTCTCTAACCCAAATGTAAAAATTATCTATTCTCTACCCATTTTCAAAAGTTAAATAAGATTCCTTAAATATTACTACTTTTTTTCTCCCTTTATGATTTTCTCTTATTTGAATCACAACTATTTGTAGGTCACGAGATTGAATAGAAATAACAGACATTTCAATTGTTGCAGCTTTTGTTTAGACAAACGGATAGTCTTCTATGAATTTTTCTTCGTATTGCCACATGGGATATTCCTTGTTTAATATCTAGAAATTTTTTCATCTAAGGCTCCTAATAGTAACCTCCTCTTTGATACACTTCTAATTAAGGCACAAACAAACATCCAATGTATTTCTACATTAGAATCATTTTATTGTTCAATGCATGACCTTACAACATACTCAGTAGAAACTTTTTCTAACAATATATAGAAGAAACTACCACTATGAGAACATATACCCACCATAGCACAAAATTTGTATGTAACCTCATACTATCAATCATAATATCGAAGGAAGAGATCACATATTTACATTTGGATGAAAAATCTTGCTGACGGATCCAGGGAAGTTCCATGTTCAATATTTTTTTTGAAGAATCATAATCCTCATTGGAGGGATCTTCATAGAATGGTAGAGCAATATTTTTAAAACCCTTTAAGTTCATGGATATGCCAACAAAATTGAAATATGAATTATTTTCGCAATATCGACAAAAGAAAGGCATCATATTATTTCGAAGTGATTATTGTGAAAATTTACATTTTCAAGCTGCATACATGGGAAATATTTTATCCACAATTGTAACTTGTTGACTAGTCTAATTAGGAAACAAATTTTTGGATATTAAATAGTACCAAAAAATATGTAAAATTTCCACTAGAGTTATAAAATAGGTAGTCTAAGCCTCAAGTAAAGTGCAAACCTTAGGTCGATTAAACATGAAGTAGTATTGTTCTTGAAATACCAATGCACATACAATAGAAATCAAGTGTCTATCAATAATTTCTTCATTGAAGGCACTATGCTTGTTGATAATGAGCAAGAGAAGATGTGATCTTCCTAATTTTTGGGTGTTAACCTTTCCTTAACCATCTATTTGCAAGGAACATAAATCCAATATATCAAGTTGATTATGGTGTAGCAGAGGCATTCTAGTTCTTCTTAATCATCCTATATTATTCCAACAGAGCGAGAATAGTGAAATCTGGGTCGATAAATTGCTTTTTCATTGGGAGTTTTTTCCTTCCTTGCATGGATTCCATTTTATTTTGGCATATTTGACGAATTCATATAGTTGTTAATATTTCCTATAACACATAAAGGGTAGTCAAATATGGTCCAACAACTAGCCAATGATCAAATTGTCATCCAACAAGCATGCAATGTGTTCACACAAGTGAAATAAATATGCTGGAATATGTCCTAAAAAAGGCTACAACCCACCACCAAGATGAAAACAAATAAAATTAAAGAAACAAAGAAATAATTTTAAATATTTTCATGTATATGATTATTTATTTTGAAAATAAATCACTATATCCATAAAAGTGGACATGGGATACAATACTTTACAGGAAGATATAATGTATAACTCAATATATAATTTATATGCAAAAGATAGAGCAATAATCATGATTTATTCCCTTGTGTACATAGTTGTAATGCATTCTCCCTTCAAAGGAGGCTCACCAATAGCATTCAGAAGCCCATAGCGATGTTGAGTGATGATTCATGAACATCCTTACAGTATGTCCATTTACATGTCCAACAACATACCTTAAGCAATGAGAAATTAATTATGTCCTTCACTACATACACCTTGTAGCTTGCATCCCTCTTCCTTTGCTTCACTTATGAGTCACTTAAACTCCAAGACTTTGTATATTTTCTCTTTTAAAATTTCATACAAATTTCTTGTGCTATTGGTACTTTGGTTAGTATTTATGCTATGATTTGTACTAGTTCTGCGCACGAGTGAATGAAAAAAGAAAAACCCACAACATATTTGTGGTGTTGCTACCAAGGTTGAGTCTAGGATGAATTCCCCATATTATTCCAAAATATATTGAAGCACTAGGTTGGTGTCTAGTACATAAAATCCAATCATAAACCTTTATAATTTCATATTCAATTCATCCTTTTTAGGAAAAAGACACAAGCTTCATAAATATTACTATTTTCTAATATATCCTATGATCAAGTTATTTTTTGTGATGAGCCTTTAGTTAGGAATTTCATAAAACAAATTTAATGCATATTCCAATGCATTGCAATGCACAAAGAGACAACCTTTTCACTATCCCAGCATGCAATATGTCACTAGAGTTTTACAATCATTCATACCAACTTCCAAACATGTTCCAGGTATATGAGTAAACCAATTAGTGGAAAATAACAACTACAATAGATACTTGGATGAGTATGTCGAAGGAAATTATAGACATAGTATAGAAATAATATTAGCCCTTCTAATAAGAATTTGTTTGTGATACCTATTGTATTATCCCTTTTATAATCCAAAAATTTGGTAATGTAATTAAAATAAGATAATGTTGGAGCACCAACATGGATGTCATTCGAAGACTATTTGATGTACATATCATATTTAAGTAAATCATAAATTTTGAAAGCTAAAGAATAGGAATAATATATATAGATCCCAATGTCTAAAAGGAAATATTTATTGAGGAAGAAATAAGGGAAATTGACAATTTTCTTTCTTACTTCCCTAAATTTATTGTTTCTTTCCTTTGAATTTCTAGTAAATAACCCAAGAGCCAGATAGTTATGGAAGGAGTGGGGGAGGAGGTACCAAAATCGACAAGAATTAGGTGTATACCATGTGGAAATATGGGTTGAATCTATATCTTGAGGAGGGGGCACTAAATCTTTCATGTTTGAGGAAACATTGTGGAAAATAGGGGAATTTCCATTGCGACAAAGAGAGATAGAGTTATTGTGACCATAATCCGTATGTACCCATTGTGAGACTAGTGACTTGTAAAATTTGTTTGCATTATTGGTGACCACATATATTATGATATAATGTCTATAGACGGTTCCCTTGGAGTCATGGTATACTTGGGATGGTTTCTCTTCCTAATTGTGATTAGAAACAAATGAGAAGCAATTGTCAGATTGTGTCAGGTAGATGGAAGTAATTCAATTGTTTGGTTGTATCGTGTATGAAAAGCACTAAAAAAAGGGAGGATCAAGGAGAGAACCATAGGAAGTGGTGAAGGGGTCCCCATTTGTGCTATATAGACCCATAGTGTCCATATTTTATCCTTCACCATTTGGTTGAAATTCCCTGAGTGAAGCATATTTCAGATATTGGATTAAGCTCTAGGGGGCGAGCTATAAGAAATTTGTTGTGTATTTATGCCTACAATTAGGTGGACATTGTTTTTCCTTTTAAATTTTTAGCAAGTTTAAGTGGAACAAAAAATTATATTCAATTATTCATAAATGATATGTGAATGTTGCTAAATACTTCATGTTTTCATACTATGTTGGATTTATTCTGTATGCATGCTAAATTTTCTTATTTAACAGGTTTAAGAGGTGAGTAGAGTATAATGTTTAATTACTTGAATGTTAAAGAGTATCCATTTTATATGGATGTTTTACACAAAATAATCCTTTCATTTGTGTGTTATTCATGGTTTTGGTATGTTTTATTCCCGCCAATAGAGAGATTGGTATTGGATGAGTTGATTTCATTTATTTCTTTATTTTTAAATGTTGGTATGTTTAATTATATGTAATATAATAATGTGGTAAACTTATATGTGCAGAGGAGTGTAAGGCCCTATATGTCCTTAGAGGTTATCCAACATATGGGCATCTTCATAGTGATGAGGTAGTAAGTGAAAATTTGAATGCTACCTAGGTAAAGAAAACATGTCAAATTGTTCGAAGTTGTTGGGGAGATCTAGTTAGCAAAAGGAAATTGAGAAAAAAATTCCAAGTTTCCTTAGAATTTAGAGGTTGGAGGCCTCAACCTTAGCCATTTTTCACATGACTTGATGGGATCCAAATATAAAGTGGATATATCAAGATATTGGGCAATGGGAGAATCAATGATAATATTCCTTATATGGAAAATTCTTGATATGTCATGGCTTAGAGGATAGACCATGACATAACTGCCCTATTTCTATTTATTGGGACAATCAAATAAGGATCTAAAAGTATAAAAGTAATGAAAGGACTTGAAGGAATGTCTTCATTATGGCATCATGGATGATGATGTGGATATGTCATGTGTTTGATATGTATAACTTACATTTGGCTCTTTTGTGTGTGTTAGTTGTACAAATATGTTTGACATGGGGCACATGTTAGTAAGTTCCATGTGCCAAAGGACAAGTTAGAATTTTCCATGTGTTAAGTAGTGATTGGATGTTGGAAGATGATGTGCCAAGTTGATTTTCCATATCATCATATCAACATATCGACACTTTTAAGGGATTGTGCTTTCAAAAGTTTTTGATATCCTAAGATACAAGTCGAAACTGTGATGTTTCTACCATGTCAATGTTCTCCACGTGGTGATTTTCATTTAGGTGTTAGAATTATGAGTTTCATGCCAATTTGACCATAAACCCATCATCTTATCAATGTTTTGCAATTATTTTTATTTTTTAAGAAATTCATTGATAACTTGGTCATATAGGTGGGTAAATCAGCACATTGGTAGACCAAAAGTGTGTGAATATGTCATCCATATTGGCTATATCTATAGCCCATTATATCGACATATTGGAGGGTAAATCCATATTGGCTACACCAAAACATCAACATATGAGTGGTTAAAGCCGTATTTAAACCCAATTTATTGGGACCAAAGGATATTTTATGTAAAATTCCAATATGGTTGACTTCAATATAACACATGGACTGGGGTAATAGATAAGTGTAGAGGTTTCATGTGACTAATGATATACACGTGTTAGGCACATGAACATGTGTGGATGTTCATTATCTTTTCCTTATAGTTAAAAAAATTAACTGGGCATAATGTTTTTCTTGAAGCACAAAATGATATGAAATTTTTATCATTGGAAATATGTCAACGAGCAAAAGATAAGTATCGAAATTTTGCTTTGAGATGGTGAAGGAAATAGGAAATTTGATAAACCCATATTCATAATAAACCTTGAATATCAGTCCTAATTACACCTCATATTCCTAATAATGCATTAAGGGGCTAGGTGTGTTACCCCTATTACGCTCATATGTTGCACTCATGGTAGTCCACAAGACCAAAATTTGTTGAGGCATTTCTCCATAAGGATAGCATGCATTGTATAGGTTACCATTCTAAGAAATTATTACAATAATTTTTTTCATAATATGACAACTCACCCAAAATATTACATAAAATAGATGGAAGGCATCCAATTTTTCCTCTACACTTTATTTTTGGCCCATAAAGGTCAACACAAAAATATTTTTGACTTCACAAACATGTCTGAAATATGTTGTAATTTAAGAAATTGTTGAAGTGGTATTTATGGCAGTCATTATCCCAAAATTGTATAAGCATAGGTATAATTACACTTTATATACATAACCTCATATGCATATTATCAAACATGTCACAACCTTACGAATTTATAGAAGTCTAGTGAACCTTTTATAATTGAAATACTTGTCAAATAGTTGGTATATATGCCTTGCAAATTTGACTCCTGCACTGTATATTTGTCCCATGCAATAATAATGTTGAAACTAAAGCCATGATAACACCTGTAACATCCACCAACCACCCTACTATGGTGATTGTACCATTAATCGATACTAACTCCAAAATCATACATATAACATGGCCAAAAGGACACAATAACATGCATAAAATAAAAAACACAACCATAAACCATAATAATAGATATACAACAAAGTGACATGTTTAGAAAACTTATTTGATGAAATACATTGATTGATTATATACCCTGGATGTACTATATAATGATAGACTGTACTACTCCTGATCTCTCTACTATAGGCCACCCTTAAGCTTGGTTCATGAATCCACAAAGACAATTTCTTACCTAAGGTAGTTACATAACAAATACTAAAAAATATATTACCAAGGAACAAAACCTTAGAACCCTCCAACCAACTATATCACACCCCCCGTAATACCATACAATCTAGGGTAGTGCACTTGCTTCTTTGCACCCACAATCCATTAGGATGTGCCACTACCCTTATAGGTTTCCCAACTCAAGCCAGCTAGGGATGTATCAAAGTGTTATGGATTTGAAGATTTTCATCTTTCCTCGAGGATCTCCAGCGACCTTGCAAGACCCTAAACAGACACATTTCCCTAAGCTTCTCCCTTTATGGTTGTAACTTCCCCTAAGGTAATCCAAGGAGAAGTTCTCTTGTAGTTATACCCACATAGGGTTCTTGGAATAAAGTATCCAGGGGTCCTCTATCTTTCCCTAAAACCAAAACCACTATTGTCCCCTTGGTAGTCCCTAATAGAAAGGAAGATTGAATATTAAGTTCCCTCCATTTTCCTTTTAGTTATAAATAAATAAATATATTATTATATTCAAATATATTTTAACATAATTTAGTATCATCCCATAAAGTTTTTTAGGAATATTATATCAATAAGGGTTATTTAGCTTAAGAACCATGCTTGGTGTTCAATTTTGTAGCTATGATCAGTCTTGATCATTAATATTTTAGCCCTTCAAATATATATGTAATAATACATATACGACATGTCCTTCATGTCAGTTTCAAAGGAGAAAATTTTGAATTTTAAATTTTAAAATTTTTGCTCCAAGATGGTCAAGCCTACCATCAATCAAGTCAAGTTAGTCCAAATTGTAAAGGCACACATTCAGCCACCTAAAACACTATATATACTCCAAAAGGTAGAATATGTGTCCCATAAAAGACAAGATATCTTCTACTCATTTGGATGAAGAAGAAAAATACAGGAAGGATGAATTTGATCAAGCAAGCCAACATCGTTTCTCTCTATCTATTTGACTTCGTAGGTGTTATTTTTCTCTCATTCAATGGCCTCACACGTGTGACATAGAGGCCAAGTTTTTGGGCATCTCTAGGCTCTAGGCTTGAGTTTTTTTGTGTGTGGAAGTAGGCCACAATTTGGCCGTAGAAGATCAAACTAGGGCGAGTTTAGTGGCCAAAATACTGACTTGACAAGAGGGTAGTTTGACCAAGTTTGACTAGGGTTGTGTTTCAAGTCAATTCAACTTTATGTTTGACTTTAAGGATTATATATATCTCTTTTTTAATTAAATAATTTATTTAAGGAAAATGTTTTCAGGTTTTTCCCCCAAGTGAGTTTTCTTAGGGTAAATCTCATGCATCATTGTATAATTGTGTTCTCTATTGTCCTACTAATTATTATGGTTTAATTTCTGAAGTATAATTTCTTAATGATTAACTAGAAGAGCTAAATATAATCTCTACATCATTACAAGTAATTATTAGTTTTAGAAATTAGTTCTTTTATCCTTTTCACTTGAATAATCAACATGGTATCAGAGCTTTGGTGAAGAAATGATGATGATGTCACTCTTTGAAGAACTCTCTCTCTCTAAAGAAGAAGCGACCTTTTCTTTTTTGCATTATATATACCTCCAAGAATTCTGAGTAGATGGCTCCCACTTGTAAGGAAGGAAACAATATACAAGGTGCATCAAACTTAGAGGCATGGAAAAACAGGACTGATATAATTATTGAATAAAATGATGTCTTAGAGCATGTAAAAGGCAAGTTGGATGAACCTAATGATGGTGAAGGAAAGGGTAAACACAAAAATTCTAAATTTAAGGAACGAAGGATTATTATTGGATCCATAAAATATCATTTAATCCCATTTGTATTAGAATTAAAAAATTCCACAAAATTATATGGCACTCTAGTAGGACTGTATATTATTGACAACATTGGATATAAAATGTCCTTGAAAAATCAACTTCATGACATTAAAACGTCAACTTCAAATTTGTGGCTTCCTACTTCATGATAATAGTTCATTTAAGAGATAAACTACAATATATTCGAGAAATTATTTCTAGAATGGAACTTGTGAATACTAACATTAATGGGCTACCTGAATCATGGGGCTCATTTTTATGTAATATTTGTGGAAAAAATGAAATTCCATGTTTTGAAGAACTATGAACCTCATTTACTCAAGGATAATCTAGAACCATATCACAAGGAATCATTTAGATATCACTTGAAGGTGACTCCCACGAATTTATAACTCATTCCAAGAAGGCTCGAGGAAGGAAGAAGTTTGGTTTCAAAAAAATAAATGCAGGTAGAAGACTTGTTCTTCAATAAAAGAAAGATATCTCAAAAATTTATTTTTTTTCCTTGTCACAAATTTGATCACTACATAAATCAATATCATGAAGGATTGAATGATATAAAATGAAATGGAACACAAAACGTTTCCACAGCCGATACCGATCATGATAAACATCGAAATAAATCCAAGAATGGAAATCTAGGTAATGGATATTTCTTCTTTTTCTCTGCTCTTTTAGGTTCTATTGCAAATAAATGTGATATGTGGTTGGTATATAGCAGTGCCTCCAGACATATGACAAAATATCGTGAAAATATCGAAAATATAGAGGAGAAGAGATATTCATAAAAATTATAGCTTGGAGATAAAAACAGTTATGTAGTGAGAGGTATTGGATCGTCATCCATTTTGCTAAAATGAGGTGAAAACATTCATTTGAGAAACATATTGTATCTACAAGGTCTGGAGAGGAATTTTGTTTCTACTACATGTTTAGAAGATAAACGATATGGAGTAGCATCTTTTGATGGTCAAGTCCTTGTATGGACCAAGGGCTCAAGTATAAATTCTGCTAGAATAATTGGATTTCATGAAGGAGGGTTATATAGACTCTTGGGAGAACTAGCTCAAGCATTGGTGCATGATAATATTGATGTATTTTAACTATGGCATAGAATATATTCTCACATTCACTATAGAGCTCTGCCAACATTGAAATAGATGGTCTCATGTATTTTGTGTTGGTCAATCATGAAGGAGTTGGCGAGCCCTCGTATTACACCAAGAGTGTTGCAACTCCCATATGCTACTCTACTTTACTTTATCAACCCCAAGTTCGAACAAACTTAGAAGTGACAGTGCTATATACACAACATATGCATTCTACTCATGCCATCCTCTTCTTAGTCCTACGAAAGGGTGCTACTGCTTGGTTTTCTTCTAGGGAATGAAGTCTGTCACACTTCTGAATGTAACCTAGGACTACAAATAACTCAAGACCATTACTCTATCAACAAGAAAGGAAATATTCTAAATCATAAAGACACAACTAAATATTTTCAAGAAAGGAAATCCAACATTAGGCTAATGCAAGAAATATAAGTAAACTAAGTGACATTCATAAAGTAAATTTCTAAATTGAACTTTCAAAAATGGTAACTAATATAATACCACATTGTTGGGCCAAATGGTTGATTAAAATCTCACTACTTCATGCTTTACTACTATGCCTTAAAAATCTATTCATGAGCTAACTATGCTTGTAAATGCTCTGTTTTGCAGCAAAATAAGGGGGCGCTAAGGTGGCTTAAGAACGTCTTAGACTCATGGTTTCAAAGCTAAAGGTGTCTTGGAGCTTATGCCAGGTCTAGGTGAGGTAAAATATGTTTTTTGGGCTGAAGAAGTGGCTGACTGGCATTGCTATAGGATTTCCTGTAGTGCTACATGATGTCTTGAAACGCTACAGGAAACAGTCTGAGGGTATTTTGATGCCAGATGGTGAGGAAAGGGGTAGGAAAGGTGGAATTAAGGTGAAATTAGGTGAATGTAAAGTACCCAACCCCTTGGAAAAGCTCAGAACATCTTTCAAAGTCTGTCTTGCACCTCCAAGTTGGCACTTGGTGTTGCAGTGAAGATATCAAAAAACAGGGCTAAAGGCGATTTTGTTGAAAGTAGGTTGGTGAAGGGTGAAAATTGAAGCTAGGGATGTTGTTGGAGTCCTCCTCTACTGCTCTACTCAAACCTCCAAGAAATCTACTTGTTCATGCAATTAAAATTAACAAATCTATGATGAAAATGGTGGAAAAGATGAGTTGAATTTAATAAGAAAGCATACCTATGCATTTGAAACATAAACCAAACTCAACGTTCTCAACATGTTCATGAGAAATAAAGAAAATTATCCATTCTTTCCAAGAAATCATAAACTAAAAAATAATTGGGCATGTGGTGAAGATCTACCCTCCTCAAGCTGCAATGAAAGAGGTGAGAGAGGGAGGCTTTAACACACAAATTTGGAGTTTTATATGCTATTATACCATGATCTACAAGAGCCTAACTACAAAAACATGAAATGGAAAAAAAATAAACACATCAAAATGAAATGTAAGCAAACTAACTACAATACATGAAATAACCTAACTACAATGGCATGAAAAGTAAACATAAATACACAAGAGAGAGACTAATTCCAATGGATTGGGCCCTAACCCACAAGCTCAGCTCTATGAAACTAAATCAGTGAAGGAGAAACTAACTACTCATTTTATTGCATAAGAAATCCCATTACATAGTCATAATAATCACAAAAGTCTATTACAAGAGCTAAGAGTGCTCTACCTTTCTCCAAAATTTGAATCTTAATGAGATCTTTCTCTGGCCTATTTAACGTAAAGGGTAGCTACCAAAAACTCCATAAAAAGTAGGTGATTTTCCCCTTGTATTGCAAGAGAAGTGAAGCTTTGGTTGACTTTATCTTCCACTTGCTTGGTTGCCTTTGATTTCGAGTTGTTGGAGGGAATATCAAGGATCCTTTGGCCACATTTAGGAGTTAAGGAGGTGATCAAACCCCCTATAATATCTCCTTGTTTTCTACTCCAAGCTTTGATTGCACAATATTCACCAAAAATGGCATATCTTCATGATTATCCTACATTTAAACCATATTAGGAATTTGAAGTATGGCAGCCCATAATCATGATCTACACTAAGAAACATATGACCATAATGTAATTAAATGTGAGAAAGAGATACTAATCAGTCTAAAAAAGTTATGATTAACCCCTCAAAAGATACCTAATGATGGTGCTCATCAGGAGTATGCAAAGGTTTTTCACTTGGGAAGAATGTTAAGAGATATTTTCCATGCAATGGCGATAGATCAAAGTAAATATTGGATCTAATTCAATCTAATGTATGTAGTCTAATCCCAATAAAATCTCTACGAGGATTTCTATACTATGTGACTTTTATTAGTGATTTCGCCCATAATGAATGGACCCACTTCATGGAGACCAAGGATCTTTGTGTATATTTTATTATGTTTCTGTTGTTGTATGTATGTATATGTCTATATATATATATATATTAGAATTAATTTTTAGGTATTGTCTACACAAGGTTAGGAACTACACAAGGAATCTAGGATCAAGACGTAGTTGATAGCCCCTTATAACCCACAACAAAATGGAATTGTTGAAAGAAAGAAAAAATCCATTGAAGAAGTTGTTAAGGAAATGATTCATGATCAAGACGTGCCCATGTTCTTACGGGGATAACCATCCTTAATAGCATTCTATGTTCAAAATAAAATTCCTCATCAAATATTGGAAGATAAGACCCTCGAAGAAGCATTCACTAGACAAAAGCTAGAGGTTGGGAATTTTATAATCTTTGGTTTCATAGTTAATGTTGGTAGAAAATTTAGAGTAGTGAGGACCAAAGGATCAACCTGAGTTTCCAACAAAGGAAGTTGTCCAATCTATATTTTTATTTTCATTTTCACTCCCTATTTACAAAAGGAGCGTCTCACCCAAGGCGAGCCAGAATTAATGTAGTAAATAAGGGATCCATATCATTCGAGGAAGACTAAGAATGTTATTATATTATTTTCACAATTAATAATCTTATTATCCCGCACAACTATATCACTACCAAAATAATGATTTATTGAATAAAAGAGAAATATTCATATGCTTATAGGAAACAAATTTAAAATGGGCCATATAGACATTGAACCACTTAACATAATATATCCCCATAAACTCTTTTATTGTTAATATATCCCACCCATTACATCAAGTACCCATATAGACTTGTGCGATCTCTTGGATCAAAACACACTACGCCAAACATTATAATTCATCTGCATGACTCATAGTTTTGCACAAACTAAAAAAAAATCATCCATTAAACAAGGATGGAAAGCATGCAAATCAAAATATCTATCTATTCATGCTCAAATTGTCCCTCTGTATCTTCTTTTATAGGCTCGCTCTCTTGATCTAGTCCTTGTCTAAGATCCTTGATCTCACCTTTTATATGGTCCAATTTGAAAACATCTCGGTACCTTTTTCCATTTTATTCTTGATTCTTTCAAAATTGATCCAACCTTCTTGCTTTCATCAGTGTCTTTTCCTTCTTTTTTAGCTGCTTGAGTCACAACATTTAATTTAATATTGCATTCATTTTTTCAGTGATCATATTTTGATGGATTTATCCATTATTCCTCTGCAACTATTTTGTAAGCTTGTTTTCCACATACATATAAGAAAAAAAAGTACCAAGAAGGTCCTAACCACAATCTATAACTCACTCTCAATTCAATTTTCCGCTGATGCATCTGGTCCTTGATCTGTCTGCGCTTCACCGCTTGCAGTTGTTTCTCCTTCAAACGAAGGACCCAACTTTGGCACTAACTGTAACACATCATCTTTAAGGAGGAAACAAAAATATTCCATGTTTCTAACATAGTGGGGACTTTTCCCAAGAACTATGTCGTAGTCTTGACATTAATCTTTACAAGGTGGGATAGGATGACCTCTTGAAGTTGGGTATTAGAATTCGATTTGAGAGCCTTCGGAGTGAAAAAATTCCATTGCTCAAGTTGACATAGGTCTCAGAGTATGCACTTGGTGACATATGAGGCATCTTCTATCTATTTTATTTGAGCATCTAATGCATTATCTTATGCCAACAACTCTCGTTGTTCCAAGTTCGAAGTGTTCATAGCCTGAGAAAATATTTTCTTACCATTTCCTTGGAGTGGATACATGGGTTGATTATTTATAGAAAAAACACCACTCTAGTCTGTGACTTGATTGAAAATACACTAAGATTCATTCATTAAATGGTGAAGGGTATATTCCACTGTTGATGTTGCAACAATATCTTGAGCAATCTGCTTTCGATACTGAGTCGAAGGATCTGGGAGTGCTTGGGAAATATTACTAATAATATCCTGTAATTATCTATTCTTTGAAACAAACCTCAATCATGTTTCTTCCAAAAAATTACATTTTTTGGCAGGGGAATAAGAAATAAACTCTTTAGGTTGTTCATCAATAAATCCTGCAAGGGTGGGCCACATGGACTGAAATTTCATACTCATATCCAAAATGTGTTGCTCCAACTAGCCTTTGTCCTCTATTAGCTGATCACACTCGCTTATAACGATGGTGAGTTGTTGTTTATGTTGTTCACACATAGTGGAAAGGTCTATGAACCATGACTCCACATGAAATAGGGAGTCTTCCAACTAGGCAACAAAGGCCCAAATGAACTCAAGAATTGAGGACTAGACCATGTGTGAAGATTGTTTGTTGAGAGGGTATCCGAAAATGGAAACCTAGCTTATAAGGGTTTTCCATCGAAAACTATTTTTTTGGACTGGCCTTGCAGAGAATAAAATCGATCCTGATTATGCTCCTTATGGATATCATGGAATATTTCTGCAATAATATGCATTGGTAGAAAAGGAACTATATCTTGATGTAATGCAATGAGAGAAAGGACTTGACAATATTTTTTAGGGTCACTAAAGAAGGTAATGACCTTCTTAACAAAAAGGATAGAACTGGGTGGTGAGGAAGGAATAGACAATGTGGGAAAAAATGACTTTGTAACTGGAAGCAGTAGGGGTGGAGGTGGGGTAGAAGATGAAGATGGAACAACAGGAGTGACAAAGACTGACTCAATTTCCATCTCAATGGTTTCATCAAAGGTATTATCTAAATCGGGTGGGTTGAAGATGGTTTCTTAAGAAGCCTCAGGTGATTGTTGGCTTGAATGGGTGAAGACCTAGGTTTGAAGTAGATGCACTACCAACAAAACCCTCTATCACCGACCATTTCGGCAACGATATGTAGTGCAAACCAAAGTATCACCTATGGAATTATTGGGGGATTCTAGAACCAGGCTTCTGCATCTAGAGGGATATTAGGACATGGATTTACTGCTACACCTCTTCCTTATGTGTATATGTTTTGCACAAATTCCATTACCTACATTTAAAATTGATGCCCTAATCACTATTGAATACTATCGTGCACTGCGCCTTTACCAATATTAAGCAGTAATTAACACCATAAAACACATATAAATATTATAACATACCTCACTATTCAAAAAACAACATACAATGCCTCATGATGCACAAAAAAACTTCAAAGATAGACAATAAACAAATTGCACAAATAACACCGAGATAATTCAAAATTTTCCTTCTATTTATTAATGATGTGTCTTCCTAGAACAATCCTCCTTCAACCCACACACATAGCTGCGAGTAGTCTGTGCACACAGCTACAGACGAAGGCCTCCATGCACACAACTTCATATCCTTCGCTTCACCCAAAACATAGAAAATAACACAAATTACAGACTCAATTAATGCATATATCATGTCTATTCTTCATTATCAATTGACTCAATGTGACATCTCTTTATATGGTCTTTACATGCTTACAATACCATGGTACACATAGCATGTGCGAAATCAAAACTATGAAATAAACCCAATCCATTTACAAAAAGAGGGGCTTTGACCTGCCACAAAGCCCCTAAAACTCCTAAAAATTTGTGCGATTGATTTATCTTCGTTGGTTCATGCACTTCTCTTCCTAAAAATGTATATCCTTTGACTTAGAATTAGACCAAGTTGGGCCCTTCCCAACATGCCCCCGACACTAACATGTGACTCATCCCAAGTCACTTAGCTGGTGTGCCCTAAACCTTTGCTGTGATGCTGGTGTAGGTTGTCTTCAATGGTTGAACCAGTTCTGCAAACTGCTTCTCTTCTTGGCACACCTCCTCTAAAAACTTCTCTGATGTTGGACCGATGATATTCTAAATCACTTCCTTCTGCTTTCAGTGCATCCCTTTCACATTCTCATCAACTATGTGAGACAGTTGAATTGCCTCATCCTACCACAACTGTGTCCTTGCTGTGATCAATTTTTCTGCTTATATCCTTGATATGGCTTTGCAAACTCTTTCCTTCCGTAATGTGAGTAAGACGCTTCCCAGGTGCTAGAGTTATCACAGTGACCTTGATATCCTACAACTATTTATGCTTTTTCTATATCTCCTTGTCAATTTGCTAAATGTTTGGATCCTCCTACAATGAGGTCCAAATATCCATGGTCTCTTCAAACAATTTTCCATAGTCCTTGACTGTGGTGGAGATACCCTCTAGTGCTTCCTTCAATTCTGCTTCCCATTGCTCACAAACTTCTAGCGGTGTGGCTGGTTGTAGCCTTATCTATAATTCTTTGATCTGCATCTGAAGCTCAAATTTGACCTGGTCCATTTAATTCTTTACCTCTTTGATTGTAGAGGCAAGCTTCACAATATTTTATGCTGGGGATTCCTTGGCTTAGATCTTGAGGTCTAAAAGCTTGCTACAAGCCTTGGTGATAATTTCCTCCAACCGATGTTTGTGTTGAGTCGCTTCATCCTAGTCTTGGAGCATGTTGTTCATTTCTATGAAGATATTCTAGTTATCTTGTTTTATTGACTTAGTGACATTCAAGGTGCGTTTCTCACACACCTTCAAATCATTCATGACCCCCTTGTGGTAGTCATGCATCACCTGGATGGGCAGTGCAACAAGATTTAAAGGAATTTTATGCCAATGCTTAGCGCGCACACGATCCTCTATGTCCTCAAAATGCAGCGCCCCGCTAGGTACCTACAAAACACAAACCTAATTAGTTATCTCTAATTGGTGAAATTACTTCTTCTTCTGGCTCACTTTTTCCATGCTCTCTTGAACTACACTCACTTGAGCCATACCCGCTTGAACCATGCTTGCTTGAATAGCAGGCTATTCCTGCGGTCTCATTGTCTGTGCGATTACTTTAAGCTCTTTCATGCCCTGATGCACCTCTATCAATACAACCTTGTATTGATCTTCGATCCTATTCCATGCATCTTCGGTGATATCCATCACCTTATCACCAATATCATCGATGTCCCCCTCCGTGAGGCTCCTTTGTTCTGTGCCTTACGATTTATTAGATTTATTCTTTTTCCGTGCACCTAATGTTTGCGGTATCATTCTCTTTACAATGAATTGTTTTGTATCTATTAAAGGATCTTCACCACTCTGGTCATGATTTGTATATTCAGCCTCTTTGTCCTCCTTTTATGTTTGTTGATATGTTTCTTTAACTGTATCCTTCTCAGTTTCTTTCTTTGTTTCTCTCTCTATGCCTTTCGCTGCTTCCTTTCCTTTCCTTGTGTCTTTCATGACGTCCTTACCTTTTCTTGTGAATATTATAGTTTGCGTATTTTTATTTTTTTCTTTCATTTTCATGATGTCTTCCTTTGTACTGGTGTCTTTCTTTGTACCAGTATCTTTCCCATTGGTTCCTTCCAGTACTGTCTCCTCTCCTCTAGTAGGTGGAGACAACAAATCAATCGGCCATCGGCTTATGACCTACAGAATATAAGCCTCATTACCCAAATATGGTAATGGGTACCATACTTCTTCGGGGTCCTTCTGCACGCAAATAGATTCTTAGTGAAATACTGCCTTGAAATCAACTATTGTGCAATATCCTTCAAATAAAACAGGTGAGAGCCTGGGACACTGACTCACCACAGTGCGCAGATCCATCTTGAGCAGCACCAAAAACATTTTTTTCTCTGTCACCAGGGTAGGTTCCTTGTTAAACCACAATGAGGCATACCTTGCAACTTTGCAGATATTTGGATCCATAGTGGAGAACTGTGATTTCTCGGGCTCCCTCCACTCCATAAGTGCAATAAGTAACAATATCCATGCGTACTGGAATTTTTTTCCTTCCTCCTCTACCTCATGACATTCATCAAGAAATTATTTACACATATATCCGACCCAGTTATAATGGACACATTTACTACATTTTGCAACCAAAGATACTACGGGTGTTGGTACTTCATTCACGCGACACTTCCTCATAAATTTTCATTCCAAGATGTGTGTGTAAAAGTGCACAACTTAATCATTAATGGAACCGATATTATAATCTTGTGTATTCTTCACAATGGCATACTTCCCCTTCATCTTTTTGGTGATCACCTTGTCCTGGCTCTTTCCTACAAATTCTTTCGTGGAGTTTAGTCCTTGACATGGTAGAAATTATTTTACATAGATTGTGAATAGGAGGAAGAAAAGGAATAAGAAACTTCAAAAGAAGAGGATATACAGCAGGAACCAATGCTATAGGAAGAAGAAATTAATCCGACCATGGCCTGTAATGCATTAGTAGGAATTACCACTCCTAAAACTCTCAAGGTAGAAGGAAATATCAAGAAGAAAATTTTTATAGTGTTGATTGATTCAGGTAGTACCCATAATTTTATTCATTGTAAGGTAGCGAAGGAATTGAATTGCTTCCAATAACCATCACCAGTGTGTCAAGTGATGGTTTCAAATTGAGGAACTATAAATTTCTATGGAAAGTGCCATAATATCAAGCGAAACATGGGGGAATATGTATTAAATATTCCAATTCTCTCCATTCCAATGGGTGGTGTTGATGTTGTACTAGGAGTACAATGGTTATAATATTTGGGGACTAGCTTTTAATTTTCAAGAACTTTTTTTGAGTTTTTTTTTTAGAAGGAAAGGAATTTGAATTATAGGGTATTGCAGGGAAGCCGAGAAATATAATCATCTCTAATTTCAATACAAAGCTTCTGAAGAAAGAACAATAAGGCGTAATTGGTGAGCCCTCGTATAACACCAAGAATGCTACAACTCCCAGAGGCTACTCTACTTTACTTTATCAACCTGGGGCTCATACAAACTTGGAGGTGACAGTGCTATATACACATCAGATGCATTCTACTCATGTCATCCTCTTCTGAGCTCTACAAAAGGGTGTTATTTCTAGGGTTTCTAAACAAATTTTGTCACACTTATGAATTTAGACCTAGCTTGGCTACAAATGATTCAAACGCTCTATCAGAAATCAAAGAACTATTCTACAAAAAGAAAATACATCTATCTAACTACTCGGCAATGAAAGAAATTTTCAAATTAAGCTATGGCAAGAAATGAAAGAAATTTGCAAATTAAGCTATGGCAAGAAATGAAAGAAAAATAGGCATCTTTGATGAAGTAAATTGCTGAATTGAAATTTCATAAAGAAGACTAACCTAATCACACATTTCTGGGCCAAATGGATTAAAAAAATCTGTCTACATCATGTTCTAACTATCATTTTTTTACTCATGCATATAATCATGACCTAACTTATGCTTGTAAATTCATTGGTTTGTAGCTAGGAGAAGAAAGCGCTAAGGTGGTCTAGGAAGGGCTTGAACTCATGGGTGCAAGGTTGAAGGTAACTGGGTGGTTTTGGCAAGTATGGATGAGGTGGATGGTGGTTTCTGGACTTAAGGAGGGGCCCACTGGTGTTGCTGTAAGTGTTGTTATAGGTTTCCTATAGTGCTATAGGAAAGTTCTAAATTTCTATATAAAATAATTCGAGCGTAATCCGAGGCCAACAATGGTGGAGAAAAGTGTAGGGAAGGTGGATTTAAGGTGTGTTTAGATGAGTGGAAGGTGGCCAACCCATTAGACAATCTCAAAACCTCTTGAGAAGCTCGTCTTTCACCTCTAGGGTTTTCTCACGACATGAGAGTGAAAAATCTGAAAACATAGATGATGGCGATTTGAGGGATAGAAGGCTAATTAAAGGTGAGAAATGAAGCTAAGGGTTTTGGTGAATTCCTCCTTTGTTGTGCTACTTGAACCTGCAAGAAAACTACCTATTCATGCAAAAAATATTGACAAATTCATGATGAAGGAAATGGAAAAGATGAGTTGAATTTGGAAAGAAAACCCACATTAGCCTACAAACATAAATCTAACTCAGCATTCTAAACATGTTCATGAGACTACAACAACCTAACTATTCTTTGCAAGGAATCATAAACTAAAAAGAAAGTTATTCCTGTGGATAAGGTCTCTGCTTCTCAAGCTCCAATGAAAGAGATGATAGAGGGAGGCTTGACACACAAATTTTTGAGTTTATAAACTATTCTACCAACATGTAAGCAAGCTTAATCTATAGCGAGAGACAAATGGAAGCAAACTAAGAAAAATGAATTGAAATGTAAGAAAACTAGCTAAATACTCATAATAAAACTAGCTACAATGACATAAAAGTAAAGAATGAATACAAAAGAGAGACTAAGGCTAATGGATTGGGACCTAACCCACAAGTCTAGCCCTTTTAAACTAAAATAGTGAAGCAATCTGAATACCCATCTTATTGGAGAAAATAGTCTCATTAAATAATCATAAAAGTCTCAAAAACCTATTACAAGAGCTAAGATTCTATTGGCTTCCTTCAAAGTTTCAATCCTAATGAGCTCTTGCTCAGGCCTATTTAACCTAGAGGGTAGCTACCAACAACTCCCTATAAAGTAGGTGATGTGTCCACTTTGACTGCAAGAGAAGTGGAGCTTTGGTGCACTTGATATTGAGTTTTCTTCGCTTCCTTTGGTTTTGAGCTATTGGATAGAATATTGAGGATCTCTTGGATACCTTTAGGAGTTAAGGAGATGGACAATCCCCCTAGAATATCTCCTTGTTGTCTACTCCAATATTTAATTGCAAAATTTTCATCAAAAGTGCAATATCTTCGTGATTTTCCTGCATTTAACTCATGTTAGGAATTCGATGTGTGACAAGCCTTAATCACCATCTACACTAGAACCATAAGACCATGATAAAATGTGAGAAAAAGAGACTTAATGTGGCTAAAATATGACAATTAACCCCTCCAAATGTACCTAATTATGGAGCTCATCATCACCCCCTACCAAATGGTTGTTCATCCTCTAAGCAACTTACTTCTCCTTTTGCATTTATTTCAAAGCTTTGATGGACCCTTTGACTTCCCAATGAAGAAGTGTGGGAGTCCCTTTAGGAGGGTAAAATCCATCATTCTTTTATTCTTCCTCCCATTCTATGTTCTTCTCATATTGGTCTTTTCCATCACTCAACCCTAGCAGCAAGCGTGGACTGAGTTTCAAACCAAGCCACTGAATCTTCCTAGCCTGCATGGCCCTCTTGTATAGTGGTTCTCTTTCTAGGGCACCTCTTAATCTCTCTGGTGTGTGGTACTCCATGTTTTAAGGCTGTAAGGGAGGTTATTCCATCTTCTTTGACTAGTCATTATGAATTCATCTCCCAACAACCTAGAAACATCATCAAAGTGAGCCATGGCTTTAGCTTGTGTATTGAGGTACTTTTCTGCAAGATCCTTTTTGTATCTTGAGATGGTTGTTGATGACTCCCCTATGGATGAATATTTCTGCCCTAATGTGTAGAGGATCTTTTTTATCTCTCCTCATGACCCTTCTTAATTCTTGTGCTCTGGTTTCCTCATTAACCATCCAAGATGCTTATTCCATTAAAAACATGTCTCCCATTCTAGGATTAGGGCCCCAAATGTTCAAGTCTGTCAACACAAGATTGTGCATGTAGAATTCTTCCATTTTTTCCCCGTCTGCCATACTTGATTGGTTGCTAAAGTCAATGAACTGTCTGCATTTCTGAAAAGGTAAGGATCCATGAGAGGCTAGTGTTTTTATTTGAAATAGGAGCCACTACTATTTGATGTATACTCCATAGGAATCTGATGGGTATCTATGTTGGATGGCCTCCATGCAAATATCTGGCATGGTGGCCATTTGTTTGTCCTTTTATTGAAGTTGCTCATGCAATGCTACATTCTTTTCTTGGGCCTTCTGAAGATGCTCTTTCAACATGGATTCTATGAGCCTAGAATCAAACAAATCCTTTCCCAACTTAGTCATGTTTTCCTCCATGAACCCTATGTCATGCACACCTTTGGTTGTGGAAATCTTCATCCAATGATGAGTGCATGCCCTATCCTCTTCTAACTGATAGAATAAAGGAATTATAAAATTATGAGGAATTAATCATCCCCCTTCAATAAATGTGTAGTAGGAGCTGATATTGGGTTGAGGGCTAGGGTTTGACACTACTACTACATCTTTAAGGACAGGTTTTTGTGAGGTAGGCTCCTCCTTGTCATATTTCTCTCACCCCCCCTTTTCAGCTTGCCCTTCATGTTTTGTCTTTTCCTCAACTTATTTGACCTCTTTCCAATCTATGGTTATCTTTTCTTCCTCAACCAAGGTGTTTTTATCTGATTCTGAGTCTGTTGGAGTTTCCTGTAGCAAAGACAAAGTTTCCTGTAGAAAACTATGTTTTTCCTGCTAAATACCCTCTCTTGCTTGTTTTTCACTTTTTTCTATCTTTTGAGGATCTGTGGGGGTTGTATGATGTGTATGTGATACCAACCTTGCTAAGTTTCTTCTGATGTGGGTCATAGGGGTCCTCCCAGGTTAGGTGACCTCTTGCAACTTTCCTTATTCTATCCTTATTTCATCATCTTTCTTGGATGACTCCTTAATGGAAATAGGGTTTTTGGTTGGAGTTTGTGGTTTCCCTTGTCTTACACTTTGACTCTTCCTAGTCCTAAAATACATGGGTGTTTTCCTCTTCCTCTTGTTTTCACAGGTGTGCTTAAAGTGGCTATGGTAGCAACCACTTCTTGATCTATTATTTATGGTGACATGCTGGTGTCATGAGGGTACGTATCATTTCTAGCATAGATTCCAATCCTTTCTTCTCCTCGGACGTTTATTGCTTCTTCCCCTCATCCTTTTCTTTCTCTATTTCTACCGTCTATGTTTTTTCCCATTTCAACCTCCATTTCCTATTTTTATTCCTCATATTCACCCTCCTCCTCTTCTTCTTCCATATCCCCTTCCTCTTCTTCTACCTCCCTCCCTCTAATACTAGAGGAAGAGGTTTTTATTGTTTGGGTGGCTATGAAGGCTTCCCTATCCATGTATATGAATGAGGACCAAGATACAGGGAGGTTTAATCTTCTCAAAGCATCATTCACTATCATTTTTATAAGGCCATGATGAGCCAAATGCTGGTATTTTCTTTCCCTCACCTTTTTTCTCATGTATGTTATTGAGTTCAAGAGGAAATGAGGGATTCTTAATCTTTCTTATAAAAGGATTTCTCCTTGAAACCTAAGCTAATTCAACAACCTGAAATGGTGCCCATAGATAACACTAAGTCTACCTTCAAAAGAAATGAATTTCATGATATGGAAGGCTGCTTCATCCCAGGGGTATGGAATAATTTATCTCCTCACTCCACTCTTGTCCTCAATTTATTATTCTCCTGGCAGAAAGAAGCTTCTCTTGGCTGCAATGCTTGGCATCCTTTCTTTAAACCACTTAACTCCTAAGGGAAAAGTGGTGACTCTGCTGATTAGTTTAGGTGAAAGTGCGATGGCTAGGCCTGTAGCCACATTGGTGGATCTCTCTTCTAAGTGTGATTTCAAAGCCACTCCAAGCTACTGAGTTATCTCCTCATCGAAACCTTTCAAAAGCTCGAAGAAACCTATCCATTGGTGGTTTCTGAAAATTTCCACGGCTTGAGGATGTTGCCTTATTCTTTTAATATCAGCGGGCTCCCTTCTGTTAAATCCCACTCCCATTTTTATGGTTGTGATATGAAAATGGTAATATGTTTGAGATTTATGTGAATAGGTCTTGTATATTATGGTCTCAAACAAATGAAAAAAAAAATTACCCTTTAATTTCCAAATTACAACTTCTTGTGTGTAAACTTTATGGAGAAATTTCAGTTCTGTAAGGTGGCACCCATTTACCTCTTTCCTCTTGTATTTTTACTTGGGAGATGGTGGCATTAGGAATAAATTTAATCCACAGGTGACTCTTTTTTTCCCTCTGTATCCTTGTTGATCTTCCTATGCAGTTTCATGTAGAAATTCTTCGTTTCCTATAGCACGATGGTGCATGTAAGCTCTGACTTCGATGTTGTTCTCCTTGATGGCTCCCACTGCACTTTTTCTCTCACTACTCTAAAAATGCTCAACGAAGTGGTGATAATGAGGAAGAACTCACCTTTATGGGTTGTTTAACTAAATTTAGAGTGGGGTGCTGACTCGAACTTAACACGAGTTTTCCTCTTTGAGACTGTTGGTCCCACTCCAGTTAATGATTGCACAGCCTTGTAATCACCTCTTCATACTCATTCACTCCCTCTTGACTTGATTTTACTTTCCTAGGTGGCATGCACCTTTTATGTTTCCTTCGTTTTAAATTTATGAAGGTACAGGCCAAGTTAACTCGCCACCTTTTTACTTTTTAAATCTATAAGCCTCGACATTAAACTATTTTGGTCATTATGAATGCATAGCGAGAGGTGAAGGGTCGTACCTAAGTCAACCTGGTACTGGCGTGTTTCAGAGTGAGTTGGTGCAAGGAGTGAGATATTTCCCTTGCTATATTTTTGCTTTCTTGTTTATTTCCTGAGTGAGTAGCTTGTTTTCTCAGTGATCTGCTTGTTTTCTGAGTGAGATTCTTAATTTTTTTTTTGTTTTTTCTACTTGCAAGTGCTGCATGGAGGTCTTCAGGTGCCTTGGTTGGTATGCTCACCCTCCTGGAGTCCGATGGTGGTCTTTTGAAGCCATCTTTATCAAATTTTCTTTAGCTTTTGGCCTTGTTATTCCATACACAGAATTACTACAGGAAACATTCCAATTTCCTATAACATTCTTCTTTTTTCTTCTTGCTTAGAAATGAAGAGAAATGATTTATGTAGGTTATGAATTGAGTCATGTAATGAATGGAATGGCGGATAAGTGAGGGAATAGGTCTCACACCAAGTTACAGATGATGTACCTTCTAATGGTGCAACATAGGGGTTAGGGAGTGAATCCTTGTGCATGGAGTGAAATCAGGGGTTAGGAGTAGTAGGTATAGGAAAAGAAAATTTTATCATGCTCTCCTTGAGGTTTAGAAATCCTTTAGAGAGCTCCTTCCTTCATAAATAAGTTTCTACAAGAATCCTATATTTGTTGGACTTGTTTGTAGCATTTACAGTCAGGAGAAAAAATGGATTTTTTTGCATATTTGAGGGGTGAAATGAATGAATAGGTGCATGATGGACTGGTTCATGGAGTTTGTAAGCAGAGGAGAAGGAGACGTGAAGAAAAACTGCACCTCTGGATCCAAAAACAATCTTTGATCAACAACCTACAAAACAGAAAAACAAATGAGTGCATAGGTATTTTATTTCTCTTATTTCTTTTGTTTATTTGTTTTTTTCTCTCTTTTTTTTTAGGGCAATTGGGCTGCCTACACATAGGTATTCAACCCACGGGCCTCCCTTGGACGCCTGAGAGAGGCTTTCACCCAAGGATATTTTATTTCATGTTGTTTTATTTTTCCATCTTTTTTTTTGCTCCAGGATTTCCTCATGGAGTTTTTCAACCCTAGAGTTGACTTTGGGCACCTCAAAGAGGTTTTCACCCATGCCTCTTCATTTTATATTTTCTTTTTTTCCTAGGAGGGGGAGGCACTGGAAACTATGGATTCTCCCATGATATACACCTCCCTGTTTATGGAATTTATAAATTCTACCCTAGACAGGGGACTTTTGTAATATTTAAGCCTATAGCAATTGAAAAGTATGGGAATCCCCTCCTCATCTATGGTTTTGATCAGAACTGCTTCATTATCATAACATTTGTCCACTTTGTAGGGTCCCATCCATCTTGTCATTAGTTTTCCTTTGAAATCCTTTAACCTTGAGTCATACAGTAGCACCCAATCTCCTTGAAATGTATTTTCCTTAATGTGCTTGTCATGCCAGACCTTCATTTGCAGTTGAATCACTTCTGTGTGAAGGAGTGCTTGCATCCTGAACTCATCCAATCCATTTAATTTAAGCAACCTCTTATTGGGCCTTTGATATATCTAGGTCTAACTCAGCTGCCATCCTTAAGGTGTTGAACTCAAATTCAATTGAAAGCAGAGCTTTCTTCCCATAAACCAAGTCATAAGTAGTGAAGACTATTGTTGTTTTCTAGGTAGTGTTGTAGGCCCAAGTAGCTTCTACCAATATGTCCACCCAATTTTTTTTGCTGCTGCAAAAAACCTTGGTCAGGATATTCTCCAAGGCTTTGTTGGTCACTTCCACTTGGCCATTTTCTTGAGGGTGGTAGGCAGTTGAAGTATTATTCTTTATCTTTTTCTTCCTCAGAATATTTTCAATGAGATGAGATGTGAATTGTACCGCTTGATCAGTGACTACCTCTCTGGGGTATCCAAATGTATAGAACACAATCTCTCTCATAAATTATGCACCTTCTCCTCAGTTGCTACCTTCACAACTTTTGTTTCAGCCCACTTTTTCAGGTAGTTAGTGTAGACTATGATATAATTTTTCTGGCCATATGGTGGATCAATGGGTCCAGTGAAGTCCAAGCCCCACTTGTTAAATGGCTCAAGGGCCACCTGAGGCTGCAAAGGCATCTCATCTATCTGTGTAGGTTTCCCCAACCTTTGGAACTAGTCACGCCTGCTAGTGTATCTTCTGGAATCCTAGTGAAGGGTATGAAAATAGTAACTCGCATGCAAATATTTTGTAATATCCCTTTTTAGGAAAATCAACAATATTGACACCAAAAACGTAGTTTTCAGAAAATTACGCTATAATAATGATAAACAGCACTTGGATCCGTTATTTTATGTATTATATCCCTAAAATATATAATGGGATCATAAAAAAGTCATTCTAGCTATGTTAAACAGATCTCCCCAGCCTAATATTGACTAAAAACACCCAAACCCCATGACTTTTACAACACAGAATTTTTGAAGCTTAAGAAAGTGTAGTTTAATGAGGGTTTTTGCTTCATCAAAATGGAAACCACTATATCAGATGATATATTACTCAAAGAGCTAAGAAAATGGAGACTTAGTCTCTTTTATACAATATTGAGATAGCCCAGTAAGGGTTTCTTGAAAGCATGAGGTACAAAAAGTAGATCTACAGATATATAACTGAAAATTATGTTGTCTAACTACAACTTTACATACATATGGCTGGAAAATACAAGAAATAGCTAAAATTCCTCCTTTCTAGATTTCCAGGAGAAAGATTGACCCATTCCCTAGGAAACTAGCTCACAAACAGGGATTTTAACCCTACCATTGCAACACCATGAGAAATAACGTAGTTTCTCCAAGGGACTACACTGTAGTTGTAGGTGGTTGCTTGACCCAATGTCTGATAGTGGAAATATAGCCCAGAATACTCCTCTCAGATCCATTCACCAAGCTCTCCAAGAAAGAGTGTGGAATTCCCGCATGAGAAATCCTTGCACTAAACAGTCCAACAAACCCAGCTAAATAGCTAAAGTATGCAAGAATTCATATGATTCAATAATTGATCTGAAATGTGAGAACTTCTTATTTCTAATATAGAGATGGAGTGTAGGGGAATTTAGGTGATATGTCACCTTCAAAGAAAGGATGAGATCCCGAAGCTTGCTGGCCCTTTACAGAATCTTCCTAAATAAATAATAGAAGTAAAAACTAATGATATGATAATAAAACTACTTTTTTGTTGGTGCAAGGTATTCATTATCCATAAACTTATATGTGAAAACTATTTAATGTGTTTTGCAATTGGAACAAAATGCTTTTGGTGAATTTATGAGTCTTTTGCGTATAGGAGGCTTATTTCATTTTACTATTTAAAATATTTAAATCTGATAAAACACAATAAATAAATCACAAAATATAACACAGCATATGATAAGGTAGTTCTCTCCTCCTAGGCTACATCTGTCGGGTCCAAGGCCCCCAAATGGGCATGTCCTTGCTCTTATTATGCTCAAATTTGTTAATACAGTGATAAGAACACCTAAAAAGGTAAAAACAGCTGTTAAAATGAGTTCAGAGCATAGAAAATAGTAAATATAGGCTTTTTTTTCACCTCCAAAGGTTAACCATAGCCCAATACAGCTCCAACACTCCCTAGGCCCTAATGGCTCTCCAAGATTCTCTGCTGAAAAAGTACCTGAAGATGATCTCTGTTGCCTCTGAAACCTACACCATTGGCTCTGGAATACTCAAATTACCCAAGTTAGACTCTTGGTTCACCTCATATGCTCAACCACAGCTCAGCATAGCATCAACCCCAAAATGGCCCTAGTGGCTCAAAAAGCTTCTCCGAAGCTAAACAAGCTGAATATCTACTCCAATGGATTTGAAACCTATATCAATGGCTTCAAAATGCTGAGAAGACCCAAAATTTAAAAAAAATCGCTCCAAAAGGATTCTCCTAGCCCAAGTTATGACCAAAATAGCTTTTTGCCTAATTAGGGCTAGAAAAACTCCTCCAAATCTAGGAGGACTGCCAGTTAAGCCCGCTAGTTTAGGCTTTGAGCCAAATAGGGAAGATTCCACCAGAATCTCTGCTAGAAAAGGTGTTACATTAACTATTAGTGTGACTGGTCACATGGACCTCCGCATTAAAAGTCGTGTTAAAAACCACCGACCAACGGTTTACAAAACAATGTGGCATTAACTCCGACGCACTAACCACGCCACCGCAGCATGTGAACAACCGTAACAGTAAGTTTTAAATGCCATGTCCACTAGTTTGGAAGGCTTTAAGCCTAATTTTTAGCTCTTTTGGTCATATGAATGGGGGGGGGCGGCTAGCCCTAAGCCCTTTAAACTTCCGCTCCAATACAAATACCACGTAACCTTTAATTTTTACCATGACTTCGACCCTTTGATTAATGTTCATTTGGGTTTTAAAAATAGATTTATTTTTGAGTTTTAATTTAATATGGGAATTTAAATTAATTTAATTAATATAATTAATATATATATTTTAATTTAATTAATATTTAATATATATAAAAAAATATTAATATAATATATGATTTTTTAAATCAAATAAAATATTAAATTTTTAATATATATAAAACATTAATTAAATTTTAATATATTAAAAATATTTCTCCACATTAAAATCATGAACCCATTCAGCATTAGAGGTTATTGGGCGATTTCAAAATGCAACAACTTCTTCATACAACGTCGGTTTTCAATGCCGTTCACGGCGTTGGGATCGTATCACCGAGGCCTATCCGGGGCCGTCAAAGTTTGAACCAATTTTGAGAAAATAAAATTTTAAGAATTTTCTCCAATAGGACATGATCACCCGATCAATCATAAAAAATATTCTGAATGACTCTCATGGCTGCCATCCCTTTCCTTTTATTCTTAGCGAGCGTTCTCATCCTTGGCCCCACTCATTTATGAGGTTACTTCCTTGCAAATATTCATCTTCCAAAACTGCGTTGTTCCCACTAGCTCTATCTTCTCTTTTGGCAGCATTGTTGATTTGGTCAACATGGATCTAGTACACATGAATTTCCCCCTTTCACACCCAAGGTGGCTTTATTTTTCTTACTTAAAATAATCCCCCTTCACATTGGAAGTGTTTTATTCCTACTAAAGAGATTTAAGGGTCTCCCTACCCCATTTATTCTTCTAGACTCAAAAATAGAGCAACATATAATATTCCAACTAGAAATGTTAATTTAGGAAATGACATAGCCTCTCCCCTCCCAAAATTTGCTTGTCCTAAAGCAACAAGAAAGAAGGATGTCAAAATTATTCTCCCTTCCCAAGTGGCATCCTCATTAGAAGATTCCTCCATCGAATCGTATACTCTTTTCGATCACCCCGTTCCTTAGCTACCTCTCTCTCGAGTATCCAAGATAGCCTCTGGTTGCAAAACTAGATGGCCCTCATCATCAATAGGTGGCAGATCCACATTGGCAACCACATGTTGTCCAATTGCCTTCTTAAGGCATGAGACATGAAAAATGTTATGGATCTTGCTCCCAATAGGAAACTCCAACTCATATGCTACTTCCCCAACATGATGGATCACCTTGTATGGTCCATAGAATCAAGGTTTGAGCTTCTCAGCTCCCTTATCCTTGAGTGTAGATTGTCTATAAGGCTAAAGACGAAGATATACCAAGTCATCTACCTCAAAATATCTCTCTATCCGACCACGGTCTGCATATATTTTCTATTGATTTTTTGTTGTAGCAATGTTGTCCTTGAGGGCCCGGAGTATATCTTGATTCTCTTGAGTCCATTCCTTTTCTCTAGGAGCTTTTCTTGCCCCAAACATCACATCAGCAAATGAAAGTGCATCATACCCATAAAGAGCTTGAAATGGGGTCATGCCAATGGACATATGGAAATTTGTGTTGTAACAATACTCCCTGTTAGTCATCAGTAATTTTTACTGATATCAAAAGATGACTAAATTATGATCCTATATTTCTAGAAAAAAGATTTGAGAAATATTGTGAGTTCTAGAAATCTCATTGCCTTCAGTATCCTAATTCAAAATGCTTCACAAATTTTCTCCCCTCTCTGCCTCCTAAAAGTTTACCCCACTGCTGCAAAAAGGGATTTTTTTCATTGGGCATGTTTGCCTCATTTCATCACGTCACTTTCACTCTCATTCATAACCTTTTTTCCTCTGCGAAGACCCACTTTTTCCATTCCTAAAAATTCTCATCAGACCGATTCAT
>JAXQQM020081070.1:0-17675 GCA_034641835.2 Pinus albicaulis
TCAGTTCATTGAAGAAGAAGCTTGATGTCAGCTTGTGAAAAACGATCAATATCTAATGTCAAAAGCGTTTTGTCTCATGATGAAAATGAGGATGATATGGTTGAAATACATCCATCATTAGCACCACTACCTCCACCAACACAAGGGCAGCAAGGGACACCACAAGTTGGAGTAAGAACACCCTTGAGAAGTAATGGTAGTGCCTCTCCAAGCACACCACAAGGAGCTGCTTTGAGTGCTACTTCAAGCACATGTACACCAAATGAAAGAGGAACAAGATTCAAAAATTTGAATGAAATTTATGAGCAAGAGGCAGCAAATGAAGATATTAACTCTTTATTTGCTTTAATTGTCATGTTGATGATCCTATTCATTTTGAGGAAGCTATAAAAGATAGAAAATGGATAGATGTTATGGATGAAGAAATTAATGCCATAGAAAGAAATAAAACATGGGATTTGGTTGAACTCCCAAAAGGTAAGGAAGTCATTGGAGTGAAATGGGTCTACAAGACCAAAAGAAATGCTGAAGGTAAGATTAAAAGACACAAGGCTAGACTTGCTGTCAAAGGGTATAAGCAACAACATGGAAGAGACTATGAGGAAACATTTGCACTGGTTGCAAGAATGGAAACAGTAAGAGCAGTGTTGTCTATAGCAGCACAATACAAATGGAAGGTTCATCAAATGGATGTAAAATCAACATTCCTAAATGAAGTATTGATGGAAGAGATTTATGTTGAACAACCTCTAGGCTATGAGAAAAAGGGCCAAGAACACAAAGTGTGCAGATTAAAGAAGGCTCTTTATGCGCTGAAACAAGCACTAAGAGCATGGTACAGTAGGATAGATTCCTATCTACTGGAAAATGGGTTTGAAAAGTGTGAAAGAGAACCCACATTATACATCAAAGAGAAATATGGTAAGATGTTGATTGTTGTCTTATATGTGGATGATGTGATCTTCACAGGTAATGATGATTACCTCATTGAAAACTTTAAAAAGGTCATGAAAGATGAATTTGAGATGACTAATATGGGCTTGATGAAATACTTCTTAGGAATAGAAGTAGAACAAAATGAAAATAAGATTTTTATTTCTCAAGCTAAATATGTAAATGAAGTGTTGGAAAGATTTAACATGCAGGATTGTAAGGCAGCAATAACACCCACAATAATGGGATTAAAACTCAGCAAAGAGGACAACAGCAAGGATTTTGATCCTAGCTTGTACAAGAGCATAGTTGGCAGCCTTATGTATTTAACTGCAACTAGGCCTGATATAATGCATGCTATTAGTTTAATTTCCAAATTCATGGAGAGGCCAAAAGAAACACATTGGCATGCAGCAAAAATAATTCTGAGGTATGTGAAAGGAACAAAGAGGTATGGTATTTTGTACACTACTTCAGAAAATTCTGAGTTGATTGGATACACTGACAGTGATTGGGATGGAAGTGTGATTGTTAGGAGAAAAAATGCGAGAGGGGGGTGAATCGATGACTGACATATTCAAATTTTTTAATTTTTCATGCACTAAAACCCATACGCTACTTTGCTGAAGCCAACTAGCGTATACACGCATATATCCTTCATGAAACTCGCGTATACCCAGAGATCTAATTATGCCATTAGTTCTTCACTTACATAATTCCATCATTCATTTATTAGATGTTATATAAACAGTAAAAATGTGCAGTAAGAACAGAATAAACCATCACACAAAGCATCACACGTGAACACCAGGATTTTTAGGTGGAAACCCAAGTCGGGAGAAAACCACCGCTGCAGTTGCTCAGCCTTCAATATTTTATTATAGATAAAACATCTTACAACATATGTGCTAGCGCGGAGACGGCCAGCACGCGAGCACCCGCAACCTACGCTCGTTTACCGGCCTCTCCCCACGGAAGAGCTCAACACGACTTGTTTACCGGCCTCTCACGGAAGAGAACTCGACCCCGATCTCGTTTCGACCTCACACGGAAGGAAACTACAACCCACATTGCAGAAGCCCCAACCCTCAGCACCACCTTGGACCACGTTTCATCAATTTTCACACTGGATCCAACAACTTCAATAGAACACAACTTGCAGGCCACGTTTCATCATATTTTCAAACTAGACCCTTTTCATCCTTTCAAGCTCAACCATACAACCAGCGTCCTGACAACTCAGTGATGAGGCTGAATAAGCGACAACACGATTGAATCGAGACATTTCCTGGAACCCGACAAACCCTAGTTTGCATACGCGCTTTCACTTCACTGATGTCGCGTATATACGTGCTTCCGTTCACATAAACCAGCGTATACATCTGTACATATTACAGATCCAATTTCATTGCGCATACGCTCTTTCTCTTCAGTGAAGCCGCGTATATACGCACTTCCTCTGCGACGAACTAGCGTATGGATCTTTAACCATTACAGAGCTGCATACTTCTTCAGATCAGATATTCAGTTCAGGTTCAACCCTTTACTTCAGAAAAATGTTCGCCTCATCACAGATCTAATCACCCCATAAACAAATCTAGTAGATACAAATATATTTCAAATCTAGATCCCCATCTTCATCATTTTCTTCATTGGTGCATCATAGATTCAGATCTATCATCAAGCCTTTACCCTTTCCATACAGATATACTTCACAGAGAAGTATTCATTCAAGCTCAGACATCTTGCACCCACACTCATGATTTTCATAATGAATTTCTTCTCTTTATATAGGTTTACCCTTTTTCAATACCATGAGCCAAAACCACATTACTTCCGATGGTATTCCTGGACGGGGTCATTTAGACGAAACATTACCCAATACAATGGGTCAATACCATGGTGGTTACCCCTGGTTTTGCACTTTTTGAGCGCTTTTGACCATACGCGACTTGGAACGTTGTTTCCCGCGTGCATACGCAACTTCTCCTAGGAAAATACGCGTATGCCTTGAGACATACTCTTTTTATCATAGATCTAGCACAAACTGAATTTCTTTCTTCATTCCCTTCTGTACTCACTGTAGATACATCAAATTTACCTCATCAAGAACATATTCTATCAAGCACAACTTCATCAAGTAAGTTTCCATCTTCTTCATCAAGTTGGTTGCCATTCAATGACAACACTTAGCATCATGTTGCTAACTAACATCATTTCACATCAGATTTACATCATTTACCAAGTCCATCAAGTCATGAATAACTTCATCAGGTGTATTTCCATCAAGGACAACACATGCCAACAATCTCATGTCTTCATCTTCATTCAGTGGGTTGCCATCAAGGACAACACTCTGCATCATATTGCCAACAATCTCCCCCTTTGGACTTGATGGCAACCACGATGGTGTTTGATCACCACAACAGATAGGTACAATGACACCATGTCACTCTCCCCATTCTTTGACACCATTCTTTCTCTTCATTCAAACACCATGTCACTCTCCCCCTTTGACATCAAGGGCAAAGGGCGGATCAAAACCAACACACTCTCCCCTTTTCTCCTCATGTAGAAGAAGCGTTCTGCAGATCTGATGTATACTGAAGTGACCAAGCTCCCCCTGAGTTCATGCTGAATCTTCAAACATATTTTCCAAAGAAGTACATGACTCTATGAACTTCCTATCACCAATGACTCATACTTACAACAAATATCCAACCAAGTGGATTTACATATGAGACTCAAGTACCCAACCAAGTGGGTTTACACATTTCAACTCATCTACCCAACCAAGTGGGTTTACAAAATTTGACTCAGCTACCCAACCAAGTGGGTTTACAAAAATGACAAGTCCTTACATGACTGAATATTACAATTTTTTACATCATGGGTCTCAACAAGACCTTTTCACCAAAATATAAATATGACCATTTATGACCAACACCAGAAAGTCCTCAAGAAAGAGAACATATTTCAGAACCATCATAATGCCAATAATGCATTATACTCAGCAACGCTAATGCTCCCCCTGAATCTGTGCATCCACGCATCCTTCTCATATGACTAAGGCTCCCCCTTAGTTTGTGCATCCTGAACACTTTTACCAACAAATCATCAAGGCATATTTATCAAAACATTAGAAATAGAATTATGAGAACTGGAACACCACCAGAGATACCAAACAGTATCAGAGATACCAAACAGCACTGCAGCTGTGCTGAAGAGAGCTAAACCAACCAAAAATTGCCAGCAACCAAACATACGCGGTTTTCTGTGCAGGAACTCGCGTATATACGCGACTATGTTTCAGGAAACCCGCGTATTCACTACCATCTTCTATATTTTGACCAGATCTGATCCTGTGTGAAGAAAAGACAGTGTTCAGCTTCTTTCTGAGATATTTGACTACTTCCCTGAACTGCAGATAGATTGAACAATGTAGTTGTGTTTTCAAGTGTCATCCAACGGTTGTAGCATAAGCACATTAGTAACCAAGCCTTCAGATTATTTGTAGCATCAATACAATCTTTCCAAGGTAGATTATCATATCAGAACAACATCTTCACATCAGAGTCAAGCAATCATCCATGTGGTCCAATATCACCATGATCTTCAATATTTAACATGAAGGAACATATGTAGGAAAAGGATCTCAACCATAGTAACAAAATTTGCATGATATATTCTTATTTCTGAATCAAATGACTTCCAACTCATCTATGTGTGAGCATCAAGGATCAAAATCTCATCATAATGAACCATATACCAAGTCATCATCATTTAAGCATGAGTATCACAATAGCCAAGAATAATCAGTCATATTGCCAACAATGCAATCATTAGTATTCAACCTGCTGCTCCCCCTGAACCAGTGCTTCTCCTTAACTTGTGCAACCTGAATATTTTTATCAGCAAGCCATCAGCAACAATCTCTGCATGATCTGTCCTTATCTCTGAATTATAGGACTTTCATCTCAGCAATGAATACTCTTCATTAAGCAAACAGGACTCATCCATAAACTTCATCATAAGACATCAAGTATCATATCATCATCATTTAGAACTGATAAATTAAGCTGATACAGAGTCAAAACTATAGTTATTATCAGTCAGACTGATGCTCCCCCTGGACCTCTGCTCCAGATCTTCAGCTATCAGATAAATTCTCTTATCATCAATGCATACGCGGCTGTGTCTGCTGTAACTCACGTGTATACGCGACTTTGTTTCATAGAACCCGCGTATGGAAAGTGAAATATAGAAAATTTCACACCTTCATCTCCTTCTGCAATTTTACCTTCTGTTCCTGTCTTTTCTTCACACCAGATGCACTGTCAGAAATACATATAACCATAATAATCAAATCAAACATGAGAGACATCATACATTGCTCCCCCTGTGAAGATACATTACTAAATCTGATAATGTATCCCACATCATTCCTGCAGTCAATAAGAGAAGTAATCTTCAGAAGCGGATGATCATAATTTCCTACGTTTCTGATCGGTCCTCCATCCTTTTCTAGATTTGTTTGAACTTTCTATTTGTGTGCTGAAAATTGTCCACTTTCTCAGATCTGTTCAACCTGCATTCCTTTTCTACATGTCCATACTTGTTACAAGAATAACATCTCATGTGTCTAGAGAAATAAGCATAAGAATCATAATGAGTATTTCTAATCTTTCTCCTTTTGCAATCAACTGCTTTATGTCCATACATGTTACATGAGAAACAATATCCCCTGAAGAAACTAGAGTACATTTCTGAGTAGAACCTGTTTGTTTGTGGCTGAAATGATCTGCTCCTGCAATTTGCTGCAACATGCCCATAATTATGACATTTAAAACATTCAACGTTCTTGAATGCATTCCTTTGAGAATTCATGATTGTTGGTTGATCTTTTATTTCTTTCAACACTTCAGGTTTTGCATTGACATCCTCTGAATTTTTAGCACTTCCTTGTGAGCTAGATTCACCTTTAACAGTTTCATGGAAACCAAGACCAAGTTTGATAGAAGGAGACCTTTGATTACTTAGAATATTGTTCAAAGTGTTAGTACTATCTTGAAACCTCAAAATTTTAACATTTTCTTCTAATTTACCTTTGAGAATGTTTACCTCAACCTCCAAGGCTTGACATTGCTTTGTCATGCTTTCTTCTTTCCTTCTTCCATCTTCTACTTGATCCTTCAGATTTAGGATCTCTTCTTTCAACCAATTTTCGTTTTCTTCACATGTTTTTTCTAGCTCTTCATTCTTCTTATTTTATTTTTCCAGATCTTCTTTGAGAGATATGATTTCTGCTTCAAGGCCTTCCTTTTCAAATGATTGTAGAGGTTCCTCATTTTTCTTGATGCTTCTAGATCTGCCTGCAGAGAGATGATTGCAGCTTCAAGTCCTTCATTCTTCTTGCTTGATTTTTCAAGATCTGCTTCTAGTTCTTTAATTCGATTGGATGCATAAGTATGAAACCTTTGATACTTGTCCACTTGTCCATTCAACATTTCTATTTGATCTTTCATTTGAGAGGTCATCTCTTTGTAAATAGTTTCTTGCTTAGTAGTTGAACTTTGTAGTTCTTCAACTTTAGTCTTGAGAGCTTCTTGTAGATTCACAACTTTACTTTCACTATCTTCACTATTGTTTGCACAAAGAAGAGTATTAAAAGTGGCCTTCTTCTTTTCCTTCTTTGCCATGAGTACTTGTAGAGCTTCGTCAGAAACTTCTGGATCCATACTGTCACTTTCACTATCATAATCTTTGCACATGCAGTTAAGTAAGAGACAAGAACAACGATTAATACCTGGTTCATCTTCTTCAATTTTTGCTATACATGATTTCTGAGGTATCTTCTTGTTTTGAGTAGCCTTCTTCTTTTGCTTCTTAGCCATGAGCACTTTCAGATCTTGGTCAGAATCTTCTTCATCTTCACTGGACACTTCATCATCATCTTCTTTTGCATAATAACTCTTTCTCTTTTCAAATTGTTTTCCTTTACCATGTTTTTCTCTATAAGGACATTTAGCAGCATAGTGACCAACTTTTCCACACTCAAAACATTTGAAGGGAAGCTTACCTTTGAATCTTCCAGTACCTAGTTGGAGCTTTCTCACGAAATTCGCTTCTTCTTCATTGGATATATAGCTGGATTCTTTGACAACTTCCTTTTCCTTTCCTTTTGTAGATGCCTAATAAGCAGCTTCTCTTATTTGAGAAGGACCTCCTTGTCTCATTTCAAAAGCAGTCAGAGTACCATGTAATTGAACAATAGTAAGCGTTTGCAGATCTTGCCTTTCTTCAATAGCTGAAACTTTAGAGTCAAATTTTGAAGTCAAGGATCTTAAGACCTTTTCCACCAGAGTAGTATCAGTTATGGTTTCACCCAAATTTCTCATTCGATTTACAATATCATCCAGACGAAGAAAGAAACTGGCAACACTCTCATCACTATGCATCTTCAAATTTTCATATTCAATTCTAAGAGTTTGGAGTTTTGCACTTTTTACCTTTGTGTATCCTTCATAGCTTAGAATGATTTTGTCCCATATTTCTTTTGCTGAATGTAGCTGCATCACTTTAGCAAATTCTGATTCAGACATGCTTCCCAATAAGACATTCACTGCTTTGGCATTGATTTCATACTTCTTTCTTTTAGCTGCATCAGTAGGAATACTTGCCGGGTATTGATAACCTTCTTCCACGATTGCCCATACATCTGCACCAAGACTTTGCAGATATGCTTTTGTACGTACCTTCCAGAAGATCAGATTGCTTCCATTGAATAGGGGTGGCTTTATAGACATCATAAACCCATTTCCCATTGAGCGGATCTCCTTCAAGCGATCAAGCTTATGCTGAGACCCTCCTCTGATACCAATTGTTGGGAAAAATACTGAGAGGGGGGGTGAATCAGTATTTACAGCATATTCAAACTTTTTACTTTTTCATGCTCTAAAACCCATACGCTACTTTGCTGAATCCAACTAGCGTATACACGCGGATATCCTTCATGAAACTCGCGTATACCCAGAGATCTAATTATGCCATTAGTTCTTCACTTACATAATTACAGCATTCATTTATTAGATGTTCTAGAAACAGTAAACATGTGCAGTAAGAACAGAATAAACCATCACACAAAGCATCACACATGAACACCGGGATTTTTAGGTGGAAACCCAAGTCGGGAGAAAACCACCGCTGCAGTTGTTCAGCCTTCAATATTTTATTATAGAGAAAACATCTTTGCGCCAATGTATAAGGGTTTTCGGCCGACATGCGATAAAGAAAGCGTCGTTTACCGGCCCACTCTCTGAAGGAAGAAACTCCAACCCCGACTTGTTCGTTGGCCTCTCTGGAAGGGGAACCCCCTCAGCAGATCTCGTTCGACCTCACTGGAAGGAGCACAGCCCACATTTGACTACAACCCTCAGCACCACCTTGGACCACGTTTCATCAATTTTCACACTGGATCCAACAACTTCAATAGAACAATACTTGTAGGCCACGTTTCATCATATTTTTAGACTAGACCCTTTTCATCCTTTCAAGCTCAACCATACAACCAAACTGATACAGGCAGATTAGAACAGTAGAATACAGATAGCAGCAACACAGCAGATTAGATCAGACATTTCTTACCACAGACTTCAGCAAACCCTAGTTTGCATACGCGCTTTCCTTTCACTGATGTCGCGTATATACGCGCTTCCGTCCACATAAACTCGCGTATACCTCTGTACAAATTACAGAGCCAATTTCATTGCGCATACGCGCTTTCTCTTCAGCGAAGCTGCGTATATACGCGCTTCCTCTTCGGCGAACTAGCGTATGGATCTTCAACTATTACAGAGCAGCATACTTCTTCAGATCAGATATTCAGTTCAGATTCAACCCTTTACTTCAGACAGATGTTCGCCTCATCACAGATCTAATCACTCCATAAATAGATCTAGTAGATACAAATACATTTCAGATCTAGATCCCCTTCTTCATCATTTTCTTCATTGGTGCATCATAGATTCAGATCCATCATCAAGCCTTTACCCTTTCCATACAGATATACTTCACAGAGAAGTATTCATTCAAGCTCAGACATCTTGCACCCACACTCATGATTTGCACAATGAATTTCTTCTCCTTATATAGGTTTATCCTTTTTCAATACCACGGGCCCCTTTTTCAATACCATGAGCCAAAACAATACCATGAGCCTTCAATACCATGGGCCCCTTTTCAATACCATGAGCCAAAACAATACCATGAGCCTTGACACCACGAGAACCAAATACCACGGGCCCACTTTATGAGCACTTTTGCCCATATCATGACTTGGAGCGTTGTTTCCCGTCTTGCTCACAGCGACTTGCAACAAACCGAATCCGGCGTGTACCCCTTGAACGCCTCTTTTTCATCGCTAGATCTAGCACATCTTTGGTGCTTTCTTGTTCCCTTCTTTTGTACACTGCTATAGATACATCGAATTTACTTCATCAAAAGAACATGTTCTATCAATACAACATCGATAAGTTGCCATCTTCTTCATCAAGTTGGTTGCCATTCAATATTAACATAGCATCGTGTTGCTAACTAACAACATTTCATGATTTATGGTTTACCAAGTCCATCAGCGAGTCGAAGTAACTTCGCCAGGGTGTATTGCCATCAAGGACTGGCATACCAACAATCTCGTGTCTTCATCTTCATTAGGTGGGTTCATCAGGTGGATTGCCATCAAGGACAACACATGCCAACACTCTCATGTCTTCATCTTCATTCAGTGGGTTGCCATCAAGGACAACACTCTTCATCATATTTCCAACATAAACCATAATTTATACGATGTGTGCTCATGCGCAATGCCAACACATGGCTCCCCTCATCGCATCACATATTTCAACTTTACTGCATCGCAACCAATTTAACATATCTTGTGAACTCTTAGCTTCTAAATATTGTGATTTGTGAAATCTCTTTTTTGAGTGTTGCAATCTCTGCCATTGGTTTGTTTCTCGATCCGAAGATCCACGTTATATCTCCGCCTTATCACTTCACATCGTAGGTTAAATATTTTAACTTGCGAAACTCTTTAACGGTAACCCTTTTTTTGTGGGATGTGTGATGTTTCTCAACTGTGATGAGATCCCTTTCGTTGATTGCTGTGAGATCCATGGTCCTCACTATCGCTTCGTTCTATGGCTTGCTCTTACTAATCGTTCCACCTTCAAAATTCCATGGTTTTGCAATCCCTGATTATATATGTAGAGTTCAAGACTCCATGACAACCACCAATTCGGATCCCACTCTACTGGTCAATCTGGTTCTAAACATGTTTTCCATTTTGAACCCAATCCTGTAACTTTGAAATTTAAGCAAATCCTTAGGCCCTAATCCCAATCTAATCAGAAAATCTAAGTATCCAAGAGGTAATGAAATTAAAATAAGTGATGTGGCCTTACAATGATTACAGAGCAAGCTAATTTCATACCTAAAGTAGAATTCCAGTGAAGTTTGAATGCTTCTCCACTGAATGGTGTCTCGATTGAATGATCAAATAGACCAGAATCTATTAAGATAAGGGATGGATTTTGAATTACATAGGGAGCTATATTTTTAGTGCATATGATTTGGGTTAAGGGGGGCCAACTATATTGTCCTTAGGGGAGCACAAAAGTGAGGAATTTCAACTCTCATAACATAACTTGTTCATAAAAATATTTATTGAGTTAATATTTGTACAATTTGAAATGCCTTGATATGTAGAACATTAAAAAAGGTCTTTATTGACAATGTCCCCCCCCCCCCCGAAGCCCCAAAACAAACCATTGTAATCCAAAATTGAATTGTGGAGGTTTCAAGACCCCAAATCACAAAAGGGGCCTACCCCTAAAATGATCCATACAAGTCAATACCTCAAATACCAGTCAAAAGGTACCAAAATGGATGAAAAATCATATAATGATCCATTTATGATACTTATTTACCTATGTTAGCCTTAACTATATACTCTAGGAAAAATGTATAGAAAATTACAAATTTGTTATTCTTAGTGATTGGAAACAAGTTTTCAATACTTTAAGATATTTTTGGTAATCCTCTACACTCAATTATGTGATAAATGTGAAGAAAATTTTCACCCATTTAGATGAGCAGAAAAGTACTAGGTACACCCAGTGGGATGAGTAGAAGAGAAAGAATACCAAAGTTCATTTTTTGCAAGGTGGGGAAAGAATATTGGCATCTAATAAGGTGTAGAATATGACAATGAAAACCTCCTCCTACTACTAGAAATCCTTGGGTGGCAGGTCCTATGCTTGCAAATATTGACATCACTAGCTCTCTAGAACCCCATTACATATTGACCATTGCACATAAACTTGGATTTCAACCCCACCATTACAATTTGTATGGAAGATACAAGGCCAAGGTTTGATCACTTGCTTTATTTTCAGATCCTTTTTGTTTCTTTGATTTCCTCCTGCTAGAAACACCCCCATCTCATCTCATCATCATCAAAAATCTAAATGGATTAGTTGTTTCCCCTGGCATTTCGTAAATTCTCTATAAAAATGGCAGTGTGAACGGAAGTTTGCATGCCTTGAGTCCCTTCAACATATGTTTCAAAATATTTCTAAGAGAAGCTTGAGTGATTTGTGGCTTATGATCAAGTGTTTTCAGAAGAGAGAGTTAGCCATCAATGTGACCCTATCAATCAACTCCAAGAAATATTGACATATAGTTCCATTACATATGGATCCATAAGTATATGTTGTAATGATAGATCTCTAATCTATCTGAGTGAAAATGTCTGCTCAGATTTTGATCAAAATCCAAAACTATTTTATGTGAATGAAAAGGAATTGATTTAACTTTAGGCCAATTATTTTTTTTAGCCCTCAACATAAGGAGGCTTTGATTATGATTTACAAATGAGAAAATTGAACAAAAGGAGACTTACTTATTGTGTTTTTCAACACAATCTCATCAATCACCTAAGGGATAAATGTGGTGTTGTTTCAAGTTATGCACTGATGATGAAGTTGAGATCAAAGGGATTTGATATGAACCAAAGGTGAAGGAAATCATCTAAGGTCTAGCCAAACTCTAGCTCGATGTTGATTGATCTTGTATGAACCTATGAATTTTTGTATAGGGTTTTGCACCCCCCACATTGATAGTTCATCACAAGAGTCAACCTAAAAGGTAACACGGGAAAGGAACATAATTATTCTCAAGGGTGAGGTTGAAGTATGAGTGCGGACCCCCCCCCGCTCCCTCTCTTCCAACATCACAAGGGTACCCCATCGCAAAAAATTGATCCTATACTATTGACCAATCGAGTAGAATTTTGAATTAGAACTTTGATAGTGGACCCCCGCTTCTTGCTAATGCAAGGTATATAATCCTCCCCTCAATTGATACTAGGCATTGTTTCTTTTAATGAATCACAACTATCGAAGATACGCCCATGAGAAGATAACGCCTATTGCAAAAAATTGATTGGTGATTTGGTTTGTTCATGTATAAGAGGTCGGGTTGTGGCCCCAACTAGTTCAAAGTGCTCAAAAGTGTTGGGTGTGAAGCCTGATTATCTTGTTTACTTTGTATCACAGCATTGGACCCCTGTACCTTAAAAAGGGGCGGCAACGCCGCCCGAAATTTAATCGCTGGCGTGGGGGGTCCAGGGGGGGCGGCAGCGCTTTTTGGAGCCCCCCCTGGCAGGGGTTCAGGGGCAGCGCCCCTGAAGCTAAAAACAGATCTAAAATTGCCTTGTAAAAGTATAGTAATTTCTAGTCAATCTGGGCCGTTCATTAGGCAAATGATCTGACGGTAGAAGTTATGTTTAGATTAGGGTTTTTTGCCCTAGAATGCAACCCCCTTGTATATATGAGGGAATTGTATTGCGGTTGTGTGTCATGAGTGTATTCTCGGACTGAGAAACAGAGAGGGAGAATGTGAGAGAGAACAAAGGATATTACAGCGGATCTGCTGTAGGTTTTTTCTCTTCATTTTGTTGGATAATATAAAGGAAGGACTGGCTGTTCGGGGTGGACATAGCCCAAACTGGGTGAACTACGTATATCTGTGTCTCTCTGGTTTTATGTGTTTTGTGTGCTTGTATTTTCCGCATATTTTATGTGTTTCATTGCTCTGTAATATTTAATTTTATAACAACTGTTATCAAAGCTGAAGGTATATTTGGCTGATAAACTCGCAGGAAAAAAGGGTTCCTGGTTCGCGCTTTTTGGAGCCCCCCCCTCGTGGGGTTCGGGCAAAGCGCCCTGCTAAAAAAAAAAAAAAAAAACATATGTAAAATTTCCTTGTAAAAGTATAGTAATTTCTAGTCAATCTGGGCCATTCATTAGGCAAATGATCTGACGGTAGAAGTTATGTTTAGATTAGGGTTTTTTCCCTAGAAGGCAACCCCTCGCTTTTATGAGGGCATTGTATTGCGGCTGTGTATTGTATGTGTATTCTCGAAGTGAGAAACAGAGAGGGAGACTGTGAGAGAGAACATAGGATGTTACAAAGGATTTGCTATAGGTTTTGTCTCTTCATTTTTGCTGGATAATAGAAAGGAAGGACTGGCTGTTCGGGGTGGACGTAGCCCAAACTGGGTGAACCACGTATATCTGTGTCTCTCTAGTTTTATATGTTTTGTGTGCTTTTATTTTCCACATATTTTATGTGTTTCATTGCTCTCGTAATATTTAATTTTCTAACAACTCGGCACGTACGATGATATTTGGTCAGATAAACTCGCAGGAAAGAAGGGTTCCTGGTTCAAGTGGGAGCAATGGCGGACGATGGTAAGTTTAGGGTCGAGAAATTTAACGGCCAAAACTTTGCGCTGTGGAAGATGCAGATGGAAGATTATCTGTATCAGAAAGATCTGTACCTACCATTAAGAGGAAAAACAAAGAAGCCGGCGACCATGACAGACGCGGAATGGAACATTCTCGATAGAAAGGCACTCGGAATAGTACGGTTGTGTCTTGCGGCGTCATTCGCCTTCAATATTTCGAAGGAAACAAAAACAGAGGTTTTGATGCAGACGTTGGCGAAACTGTATGAAAAGCCCTCGGCCTCAAACAAGGTATTTCTTATGAAACGACTATTTAATATGAAGATGTCGGAAGGTGGATCTGTTGCAGACCATTTAAATGAATTTAATACAGTTACCAGTCAGTTAAGTTCTGTAGGGGTAAACCTTGATGATGAAGTTAGAGCTCTGTTATTCTTGTGCTCATTACCAGAAAGCTGGAATGGTTTAGTTGTGGCCATTAGTAACTCTGTCTCTGGATCTAGTACTTTAAAGTTTGATGATGTTGTTGGTGCTATCCTTAGCGAGGAAATGCGACGGAAAAGCTCCGGTGAGACATCAGGTAATGCTTTGAGTGCAGAGTCTAGGGGAAGAAGAACGGAAAGAGGAAAGAGCTCTGGATATCGCAGTAAATCAAGGAAAGGCAGATCCAAGTCTAGATCGGGGATAGTGTGCTGGAATTGCGGAAAGAAAGGACACCTAAAGAAAGACTGTAGATCTCGGAAGGGAAAAGAAGGAGACACACAGCAAGAAAAAAATCATGAATCAAATGTGACAGGTGATGTGTTACAAGATGCTTTGATTCTTTCTTTCAAAAATGTTACTGATTCTTGGGTTGTAGATTCAGGGGCTTCATTCCATGCCACACCTGATAAGAAATATTTTCATGACTATGTTCAAGGAGATTTTGGACAAGTTCGTTTGGGTGATGATAAACCCTGTAAAATTGTTGGAATGGGTAAAGTTCTTGTAAAACAACAGAATGGAAACCAATGGCTACTAAAGGAGGTAAGGCATGTTCTAGATCTGAAGAAAAATTTGATTTCAACAGGGCAGTTAGGCAGTGAAGGTTGTGTGACAACTTTCACAGATAAAACTTGGAAGGTCACCAAAGGAGCGCTGGTAATAGCAAAAGGTGAAAAGGTTGGTACATTGTATTTATGCAATGGTATTTCTAACTCTGTTAATGCTTTAACTTCCAAAGGAGCAGATGCAGCATTATGGCATCATAGGCTCGGACACATGAGTGAGAAGGGAATGAAGATTCTCCACTCAAGAAATTTGTTTCCAGGTTTGAAGAATGTTGATTTGGATTTCTGTCAGAATTGCATTTATGGAAAACAGAAGAGAGTCAGATTTCTTAGAGTTGGGAAAGAAAAGAAGAGCGAAAAATTGGAGCTTGTGCATACAGATGTATGGGGACCTGCTCAGGTATCATCTCTCGGTGGCTCTCATTATTATGTTACTTTTATTGATGATGTAACTAGAAAAACATGGATTTATTGTATTCAGAATAAATCTGATGTATTTTATACTTTCAAGAAATGGAAAGCTTTGGTTGAGATTGAGACAGGAAAGAAGTTGAAGTGTCTCAGATCAGACAATGGAGGTGAATATTGCAGCAAAGAGTTTGATAGGTACTGTTCAGAGCATGGAATTCATAGAGAGAAGATAGCTCCAAGAACACCACAAGAAAATGGTGTGTCAGAAAGGATGAACAGAACAATCATGGAGTGTGCAAGGTGCATGAGATTGCATGCGGGATTGCCTTTACAATTTTGGGCAGATGCTGTAGATAGTGTTGTTTATCTAATAAACAGAGGGCCTTCAAGTTCCTTGGATGGTGGTATTCCAGAGGAAGCATGGACAGGTAAAAAGGTAAACTACTCTTTTTTAAAGCCTTTTAGTTGTGAGGCCTTTGTCCATATTAATAAATAAAATAGAACAAAGCTTGAGGCAAAATCAAAGAAATGTACCTTTATTGGATATGGTGCTAATGATTTTGGTTATCGCTTATATGATTATGAAAATCACAAAATCATTAGGATCAGAGATGTAATATTCAATGAAAAGGTCTTGCATAAGAATCAGTTGCAGGAAAAGAAACAGGAAAAAGAAAGCAAGGAATATGCGGTTCTTGATGAGATATCTGAAAAAGTAAAGGTGCTTGAAAATAATAATAATCAACAACCACAGCAGCAGCAACCACCACAACAGAAACAGGCACCTCAAACACCTGAAAGTGGTGTTAGAAGATCTACCAGGATAAGTAGACCCCCTGAACGATACTCTCCTTCATTATATTATTTATTGTTGACTGATTCTGGTGAACCTGAATGTTATGAAGAAGCAATGCAAGTTGAAAGCAGGAAGAAGTGGGAGCTAGCCATGGAAGAAGAGATGGATTCCTTAATGCATAACCAGACTTGGGACTTAGTCAGGTTGCCTGCAGGTAAAAATACATTGCAGAATAAATGGGTTTACAGGCTGAAGGAAGAAGATGGAGGAAAACAGAGGTACAAAGCTAGACTTGTGGTGAAGGGATTTGCATAGAAGAAAGGTATTGATTTTGATGAAATATTTTCTCCTGTTGTTAAAATGAATTCAATCAGAACTATTTTAAGTCTTGTAGCAGCGGAAGATTTACATCTTGAACAGTTAGATGTAAAGACAACATTTCTCCATGGAGATTTGGAGGAAGAGATATACATGCAGCAACCAGAAGGATATGAGGTCAAAGGGAAAGAAAAATTGGTGTGTAGGTTAAAGAAGAGTTTGTATGGCTTAAAACAAGCTCTAAGGCAGTGGTATCCAAAATTTGACAAGTTTATGTCTGAACAAGGTTATACTAGATGTCACTCTGATCATTGTGTTTATCTGAAAAATAAAAATGATGGCAGCTATATTATATTGTTATTATATGTAGATGACATGCTTGTTGCAAGGTCTAACATGCAAGAAATAAATGTGCTCAAACAAAAATTGGCAAATTCATTTGCAATGAAGGATTTGGGAGCTACAAAACAGATCCTTGGTATGAGAATAACCAAAGATAGGAAAAATCGAAAATTAACACTGTCTTAGAATGAGTACATACAAAAGGTGTTGAAAATATTTAATATGCACAATGCAAAACCAGTTAGTACACCTTTTGCTATCCATTTCAAACTTAGTAAGGATATGTGCCCAAAGACCCAAGAAGACATGGATTATATGTCTAAAGTTCCATATGCATCAGCAGTTGGAAGCTTAATGTATGCAATGGTCTGCACAAGGCCCGATATTGCACATGCAGTGGGAGTTGTAAGCAGGTACATGAATAATCTAGGAAAAGAACATTGGATGGCAGTAAAATGGATTCTCAGATATTTGAGAGGTACCACAAATCAAGCATTATGCTTTGGTGGTTCAAAAATTGCTCTACAGGGATATGTTGATGCAGATATGGCAGGTGACAGAGATAAAAGGAGGAGCACTACAGGATATGTATTTACTGTAGGTGGAACAGCTGTCAGTTGGGTTTCAAAAATCCAAAGTGTTGTTGCACTTTCAACAACAGAAGCAGAGTATGTTGCTGCTACAGAGGCTAGTAAAGAAATGATTTGGTTACAAAGGTTTATGGATGAATTGGGTAAGAAGCATGATATGGGCACACTATACAATGATAGCCAAAGTGCTATTCATCTTGCAAAGAAATCAGCATTTCATTCCAGGACTAAACACATACATCTCAAGTACCATTTCATACGGTCAGTATTGGAAGATGGAGAGTTGAAGCTGGAAAAGATACACACTAGCCAGAATCCTGAAAATATGCTAACAAAAGTTGTAACCAGGGATAAACTGAGAACATGCTCAGTTTCAATTGGTCTTCAAGGATGACGATGAAGATGAGGAACAACCATGTCCAAAGAGG
>JAXQQM020085504.1:0-29690 GCA_034641835.2 Pinus albicaulis
CCTCTTGGTGAAGCCAAGTCTAGTGAAATAGTTGTCAATTCGTGTGTACCAAGCACGGGGTGCTTGCTTCAACCCATACAATTCTCTTTTGAGTCTACACACATGCGAATCGCTACTGAAGATCTCAAATCCTTCAGGCTGCTCAATGTACACTTCTTCCTCAATTATCCCATTAAGGAATGCAGCCTTCACATCCATATGATGAATGTGGCAACCCATATGCATTGAGGGAGAAAGGATGGTCCTTATTGAAGAATACCGTTCAACAGGTGCAAAGGTTTCTTCATAATCAATCCCCTCGATTTGTGAGAAGCCCCGGGCAACAAATCTTGCCTTATACTTATTGATGCTCCCATTAGTAGCTTGCTTTACCTTGTAGATCCATCTTGATCTACCACTGATTACCAACCAGCCTTGGAACAATCTCCCAAGCATTGTTTCTGACAATGGTGTCATACTCCTCCACCATGGAATCTACCCATGTGGGCTCCTATGCTGCTTCCTCAAAGGAATATGGCTCTATCATGATACACTTGTTCATGAGAGCCATGTATGCAGTGAATCGGTCAGGTGGCTATCTCTGTCTGCACTGTGATGTAGGGACTCCTACATTCTGTGCCACATCAAGCTTCAACCTATCAAATTCTATGGTACACCTTATGCCTGTTCTGATGTTTGGATCTGCGTGAGTGGACGACTCCACTCCATGATCCTCCTCCTATGGCTGATCCACATCTTGAGGTTCATATTTTGGAACAAGAAGTTCCTCCTTTGCATGCAAGTGTAGCTCCCTCTTAAGCAACAACTTCATGGATTTCTCCTCATTGAATTTTATATCCCATCGCACCACAATCGTTCGACTGTTTGGAAAACACACGCGATAATTATGGGGTGTTTCTGTGTACCCCACAAATATCCCAACTTCTACAGTCGGCTCCAGATTCTTCTTGGCGTCCTTTGTCACATGAATGTAAATTGATGAGCCAAAAATATTCAAATGAGAAATATCAGGCTTCTTACCAGTAAAATCTTCTTCAGGTGTACTCATGCCAAGTACTCTATGAGGACAATGGTTTTGCACATAAACCACAGTGTTGCATGCTTCCACCCACAAGTGCATTGGTAGGCCCTGGTCATGCAACATAGCTCGTGCAACACCCACGATCGTTCTGTTCTTCCTCTCTGCGACCCCATTCTGTTGTGGGTTATGAGGCGCTATGAGTTCTCTTCAAATTCATTCTTTTCTATAGAAGTATTTGAATTCATTCGAGATATATTCACCACCATTATCACTCCGTAGAGCCTTCACTTGCTTCCCCGACTCCTTCTCCACCAATTCTTTAAACTCACAAAACTTTGAGAATGTTTCACTCTTATTTTGCATGATGAAGATCCAACATCTACGAGAATAGTCATCAAAAAATATAACATAATACCTGTGTTTTTCTGTTGAAGCAACTGAGAAAGGTCCACACACGCCTGTGTGAATTCTCTCGAGGATCACTTAAGCATAGTTCTCCTTCTCATGAAAGGTGGTCTTCAAAAAATTACCCATAGTACATCCCTTGCACTGATCTGACTGTGCAAGAGTACCCTTGGGAAGTCTAGTAGAAAACTACTACAAAATTTTCAAGGTGCCATGGTGAAGATGACCCAATATACTGTGCCATAATTCACCCTCATACCGACTCACCACTTCTTCTGATTTTCCCAACATTGCAGCGCAGCCATCTACCTCTAGCTTGTAGATATTCTTAACTCGAATCCATATCCTCTTAGTTTGACCCATTGTTTTTTGTTGCAGGAAATCTTTTCCTTCGCTAAAAACAATGTCATAACCTCTGTCCTCCAACATCACGACTGAGACTAGGTTCTTCTTCAGACCTGGAACATGCATAACATATTTAAATAGAAATAGTTTACCTGACTCCCTCTCAAAGGTAATCGTTCCAATGCCGTTGCACTGTATCTACCATCGTTGCCAATCTCTATATGCATTTGGAGATCTTTCTCCTCCAAGTCACTAAAAAACTCCTTATCTTCTGTCATGTGGAAGGAAGCACCACTATCAAGATACCACACTGATCCCATTGCGCTTGAAAAAAAGCATGCGATCAAAGAGAAATCAAGTTCAAATTGCGAGGCTAAGGCCTCACCTGCTGTAGCTCTAGCAACATTCTTTTTCTACGGGAAGTTAGTGGCGAGATGCCCATGCTCGTGACAGTGAAAACACTTCGCTTTGGAAAAATCTAGCTTCTTTCCTTTTAGCCTCAGATTTTGGATGGGATTTCTTCCCCTTCCCTTTCCTTGATTTGGCAGCCAAAGAAAAATTCTCTTCACCATCATTCTTCGATGAAGATCCATCCCTGGTACTTTGCCTTATCTCCTCCTGCACTGTATCCAACCAAAGTCGCTCCCAATCTGGCAGTTTCTCCCATCCATTGACAGAGTCCTAATAACTGTGCCAACTCTTTAGTAGTCCAAAGAGAGCGAAGCTCACTAAGTCATCATTTGAAATTGTGATTCCCACACTCCGCAGCTCATCCCTACATTGGACAAACTTCGTGAGATATTTTGGAATACTGACACCCTTCTCCATTTTGATTTTTCTGAGCTTATCTTTTAGCGCCAACTTCCTATGGTCGCTGCGGCTTTGGAAAAGATTTGTCAAAGCCTTCCACATTGCAAATGGAGTGGATTTCCCATGAAGGCTTGACACAATATGGTATTTCACACCTTCCACCATAATTATTCTTGTCTTTGCTACTTTCTTTTTCCATGCGTCAAGTAATGAAGCATTGCTAGAAGTAGGATTAGGAACATCACTATCGATGAAATCCTTCAGACCATTATCTTCAAGCACCACCTCCATCCTATCCTTCCAGGCTATGTAGTTTGAGCTACCCTCAAGGGCATACTTCAACTGCAACCCATTGAAAGCCATTTCAATGAATACTCAACTGTCGCACCAAGAAATTTCTGCAGCAAATTCGAATTGTCCACCAGCACAAAACTCAACACTGCTTCAAGATTTGCAATCTCCAATGATTAAAACTGCTCTGATACCATGTAGAAATTATACAAGATGCAAGTATATTACCAGACTCCCCTGATCTAACAAATTAACTTATGTTAAATACTGAATTCTTCCACTTAATTCTTTGCGAAAATTAAATTGCCAATTGCAAAACACATATGAAGCAAAATCAATTGCACATAAACACAATTGTTTAACGGGAAAGCTTAAAGCTAAAAACCCCAACTGTCATATATTATGTATATCAATGGATCATGTGATAATCTCATACAAAGATTAGTACATCAAGCTCTCAGTACAATCAACAATCATTACACATTGTCATGAAGAAATTTGCATATCTATGCACCAATTTCTTGCCTCCTGACAGCCTGCCTCCACTACACAATCCCCGCTGAAGAAGACCTATAAATGAATTAGAATTGGCCTTGCCTTTACTGCGCAATCCTAATTGGCATCTCCAATGTGTGTCAGATGCATTAAATGCATCACTATAGTCACAAAAGATAATCCATCTCACCCTTTCACCTATCTCTCTACTGGGTCTCCACTGGAACTAACATGCAAGTAGTTAACTGCTGTATTTGTTCAGTTGCAAGTGAGTCTCTATTTCTGAATTAATTAATTAATTAATTCACTAAACTCTAACTAGTGTATCTTCAATTATAACTAGATACAATTAGCACAACTGAGTTTAACTCACTTAACTGAGTTAAACTAAATAGCAACTCCCATAACTACTCTTCCAACTCTGTCACAACTCTGCCACTTCATGTCTAACTGAGTCCTCCATGCATGAGTCACCAACCACCCTAGGAATTCCATAATTCCTTCAGCCCACTGATTTTCCAAATATTTTCACTAAAATAAAGTGCTCCAAGAGAATAAGTTGATATTTATTGTCGGATTATTATTAAGGGCTAATAATAATCGACATGCATCTATTTTTAGATTAGCAATATATAGATAGAATTATCCTAATCTTCTAAAAATAGAATCTCATCTATTTTTCCAACTTGATCAACCATCTACAAATAGCATCCTGCAACTTATAGAATATGCTCATCATTTCTAAAAATAGACATACACCTAAAAATAGCCTGCAGGCCCCACTTAGTGAAGGTGCTTGATTTTCACTAAGCTCATGATCTTGTTGAATCTTAACATCTAGGGTGATATATTTGTATTTATTATAGAGTAAATGTAATCTTGACCTTTGAGACCATGCAAGGCCCAAGACAAAATATCACTGACTAACTCGTTGTAATAATAACTCTTAAATTAACTGCTGAGCTAACTTTTAAGCTATTTTTGACTATTTGGCTTTAGTATTAACTTTTACAATAAATGCTGAGTTGCTTAAAATATATCTGATTGCTTTAATAACTGTAGCTGCTTTTATTTAAGTGAAATGAGATTGTAGGTGGAAAATGTGATTTGAAGAAGTAATTGCTGAGTGCCTTAGTCATTTGGCTCTGTTTTCTTTGCTGATTTATCCTCTGATTTGTCTTTAAACTTTGATTTTAGCTATTCTTTATCCTTGATTTCTTTGTTTGATTCCTTTAATCTATTTTTATCTCTTATCTCTCTTTGAATGCCTTGAGTTATTGTAATCTCTCCCTTAATCATCTCCTATATGTGTTTTGTCGTTAATTTTGTCTTCTAACCATGTTTTTCATCTTCAATCTTTGATTAATCCTTTAATCCCTTTTACCTTTCTCTATTCTGTAATTGTGTTTTCATTTGCCTTTATCTCTGCGCGGCCACTATAAAACTCTTTAATTTTCTTTATCCTGTCCATTGAAGAATATCCTACTACCTTTGGTGTAATTGGATGATCATCAATGGTCATGATCATTGTTGATTCTTCTTGATCTTGCGCTCCTAGTCCTTTGATAAATAAGGCTTCTGGATCGTCACCTAGAGAAATTTTTTTAAACCATTTTTGTCTCAGAAATGCAATTTATGCATTTATATATCGATCACCTACACAATTAAAAACAATTTTTTAATTAAAAACCTGCGTTGTGGACGAAGTCCGGAAAATGGCAGCTTTTTTGCTTTTGCGGGGGTTTACATGGTGGATGGGGGATTATCGCAGAGATTCAGGGTTTGACACATTTGAATGGGGTCAACGGTGTTATTTATGGTGTGGGAGAGGTAAGTGATTTATTGCATGAGGCGAGAGAAGTTTGGCAGTTTATGCAGGGGGGATGCGATAGCATGGAAGGAGTGATGCGTGGCGGAAAGGACAGGCACGCATACCGCCGATTTCATAATATTTGGTGGTGTTAAATACCGGATAGTTGGGGGTGCGACATGAGAATAGGGCCGTTGGATCATGAGGCTGAGATTCGATGGTTGTCAGGTGGCTTGATCTTGGGTGGGTATTGGAAGATGGGGCGTAGATTTTTAATTGACGTGGCGGGTTTAAACAAAGCAACGGGGTTCTTTATAATGTAGGGATTTTATAAAGTGGGGCCTGGGAATGTTTAAAAGCGGAAGTGCTTTATAAAGGGTGGGGCTAGGGTTACATGAGAGTAGGGGTAAAGCTTTTTAAAGCGGGGGTTTAAAGATATAAGGAGTCAGGTATTTAAAATAAAACAGAGTTTTATTTAAATAGTGGGGCCCAAATAATATTAATTCCAAAAACAATGTAAAAAGGGTTTTTACATTGTTTTGAAGGAAAAGAGGGGAATGAGTGAAGGGGAGGGGTTAAATGGGGTTTTTAGCAATGGGAGTGGGGTTTTGAGTAGGGAAAGGGGTAAAAATGAGGGATCAAGGTCAAAACATGGAATTTAAAAGTATGAGGTTAATCTAAATATGTATAGTGAGCGATTGTGAAAATAGGTTAAATGAAAATAATGAAGGCAATGAGATTTCTGAAAATAAATGATAGTCAGTGAATGTTATTTTCAGCAGACTATAGAAAATCCATAGTCATCTAGTGATACTATAGAATACATGAGACTAATAGTGGCTCTAGCTGGGGAGGGCAGCTCCTTTAGGAGGTGTCAAGAACCTCAGATCTCTGGATTTCGTAGATTAATAGCCTGTTTGTATTTGGCTGATTTTCATTATGTAATTGTTGATCTGCTACAACTCTTCATAACTGTGACCTTCAAAAATTTAAAACCATGCTTCCTACAAATTATTTCTGCCTACCCATCACCTACTCTAACGTTTTTTATTCATTCATTTGGGTGCATTTAGACTTGCAAAATCCTTGACATCATTTTATTTTGAAAATAAAACAATATAAATCTAACCTTATAACTTCCAAAGCTCATATTAGACTGATGAGCTATTTTATTCTCTACCTAACTACTTATCTGTCAAGATTAAATAGTTTGATATATTTTTACTCACTAACTATCAACATGAAATTTAGAGTATGGATGAATCAAGATTAAGCAGTTTGATCATCATGAATTGTGGCATTTTTGGACAAGCTGCAAATAATTTTACTTTGCAAAAAGAAAACTAGACTGAGGGTTTTGGTCTTGGATCTTTCATTTATCATTCATCCCTCATTTTTATAATTGGTTTTAGATTTAAGCTTTTGAACCAATATCATTTTCTATCTATCTACTGATAAGCCAAGTTTAAACAGTTTAGCAAATCTTCATTTTCTAACTTATCAACAAAAATTCAAAATTTGTTCAATCATGATTAGGCTGTATGATTGAACAAGACTTTTTTCAAAAGTAGTGGCATTTTTACTTGCACACTTTCAGAAGTATTTTGTTTTTGTTACGGGGCTTACCTTTTTCCCTTTTATCTACCCTCTTTTCTTCTTTTCTTTCTCTCTTTTTTATCAATTTTTTTGAGATTTTTGTTTAAGCAATGTTATATACAATGAAGGAAACTTTAAACTTAGATTATTAGCTAAAATAATGCTTGAGCATCCTGCTATTGACAGGACCTCCAAATAATAATGTTGCATCCATTTCTTGTAAGAAAAATGCATTATTACCTCTTGCAGAATGGATGATGTATGGACCCTTCCATAGATTTTCAAAATTTCCATGCTTGCCTTTGTCCTCTCTTCTTGAATCCTACTTCAACACTTTGTCTCCAATGTTGAAATCATTTGCTTTGGTCCTTTTTTCAGAGTTTCTTGATGTTTTCTTGTACCAACTGTGTTTTTTTGTACACTCCTTCTCTGGTTTTTTGTAGTTGAACAGTCTGGTTTATTATTCTTTGTATGTCATTTTCTTCAGGCTACACCTCTTGAATGAGATTCATTACTGGCACTCCCAAGATTGTTGGGAAGACTGCATCTATTCCATAGACCAGCTGATAGGGAGATATATCAATTAATTTCTTATTTGTTAGCATGTCTGCCCAAAGTGCATGTACTAATTTGTTGTGCCATAATTTCTTGTTTTCCTCCAACAATTTTTTAATGATGTTCACCAAACTCTTGTTTGAGGATTCAGCCAACCCATTACCTTGAGGGTAATAAGATGTAGAATGACCCAAAGTAATGTGATATTTCTGGAAAAAATCCACCATTTTCTTGGATCTAAAAGTAGCAACATTGTCAGTAATGATTTTCCCAGGACATCCAAATCTAGATAGAAAATTGTTTTCAAGGAATCTGATAATTACTGAGTCTGTGGCAGTCCCAGAAGGGATGGCTTCTATCCACTTTGTAAAATAGTCAGTTGCAGTAAGGATCCATTTATGCTGGGTAGAGGAGGCAGGGTGGATTTCTCCAATGAAATCTAGACCCCATTTTTGAAAAGAAGCTTCAACAAAGATAGGCTGTAATGGCAAAGGAAGAAATTTTGTTTTACCCTCAAAGATTTGGCATTTATGACAGGCAACTACAATTTTGTGGATGTCTTGGAAGAGGGTAGGCCAATAGTAATCATCTCTAAGGATTTTATTGACAGTGGATTTCCAATAGAGGTGGCCTCCACATTCTCCTTCATGAAATTCATGCATAATCTTATCTGCATCTTCTTCAGGCAAACATTTAAGAAATACACCACCAGAATTTTTCCAATATAAAAATTTGTCTAGAATGCAGAAATTTATAGCCTTTACTTTCAGGAATCTGGCCTTTGTTTTGGACAAACCAGGAGGAAAATTTAGATTAAAAAGCACATACAGTATATCAGCATACCAAGGAGAGTTTATGAATTCTTCCTCAATAGGTGGAGTCTCCAGCTCCTCTTGTTCATCCGGTGAGTGAATCATATTGATGTCTAGTGCTTGAAAATTTGTTTCAGCCATCAGTTTAGCCAGTCCTTGTCCTTTGATTAACTTGGTGGGTTTGATTTCCAGATTATATTCTAAGATGACAGCAATCCACTTACCTCTTTTTCCATCAGAATCTTGTGTTAGGGTGTCTTTAACCACTGTGTGAGATACGAATGCAATGATGTGTGAATGCAAAATATAGACTTTGAAATCACCAAAGAAAAAGCCTTCTTTTCCATGATGTTGTACTTTAGGGGTGCCTCTCTTAAGGCTTGTCAAGAATGCTGTCATGGGTCGCTCTCCTATCCTATTATGTTTGTCTCGTAGTAGTACAAAAAATAACCTAGGCTTCCCGAGGAATAAAACCAAATGAAGAAATATTTGGTGATGACAGTGGCCGATCGTAAAATGTTTTTGTGTAAGAGCTTAATTCACCAAGTCAAAAAATTTCTTTGCTTCTATGGTCCATTTGACTCCTGTTTCTCTTTTGAGCATGCTAGTAATGTTTCTTAGGAGTTCTACAAGGTTTGGTATGTACCTTCTTAAGAAATTTAAATTTATCTTTCCAATGAAAGGTTGCAGCTCTTTGAGGTTTCTTGGGTGACTAATTTGCAATATTCTCTCAACCATTTTTGGGTCAATCTTGATCCCTTCTTCAGATATAATGTGGCCTAAAGTCTTCCCTTCTTGAAGGCCAAACAAGGTTTTCTTGGGATTTAAAGACATGCCATACTTTCTGCACTTTTCAAAGACCTTTCTCAAGTGAGCTAGATGTTCTTCATCAATTTTTGAATAGACTGTGATGTCATCAAGGTATATTATAATGAAGTAACCTATTTCTTTTGAGAAAGAAATATCCATTGCTCTTTGGAAAGTATCCCCAACATTCATTAACCCAAAGACATTTTAACATACATGAAGGTGCCCCAAGGTGTAGTGAAAGTTGTCTTGTGTTGATCATCTAGATGTACGAACACCTGATTGTACCCTGAAAAGCCATCCAGCAGAGATATTATTTTGGAGCCTACTACCCTGATCCATTTTTGGTAAAGGGTAGTTGTCTTTTAGGGACGCTTTGTTTAAATTTCTGAAGTCTATGCAGAGCCTAATCTCTCATGTCTTTTTCCTCACTGATACAAGATTTGAAACCCATTATGAGTACCTGAGTGGGACCATTATTATAGCATTATACATTTTCTTTATTTCTTTCTCAACCAGTGGAAGTTGGACAAGATTTATTCCGCGTAATTTCTGTTTAAAGGGCTTATGATTTTCTTTGAGAGGAATCTTGTACTGAATGATATATGTATCATAGGATTTCAAGTCTTCATAGCTCCAAGCATACACATCACTGAATTTTTTGAACAACTCAATATATTTCTATTTTATATGTGCTGGCAGTGTCTTTGAAAGTTTTATCATTTTGGGCTCTTGCTCACTGCATATATTGCACTCTTCTACATTTGCCTCAGTGGATTCCATCTTTGGCTTCTTAGCAACATCATTAAAATCAAAAGGTTATTTAAGAGGGACAAGTAATTTTGGCAATGTATTATCTCTGAACTGCAGCACTTCAAAGTCTTCTTTTTCCGGATCTTCACACAGTTCTGTCCTATGCGGGTGTTCTTCTTCTAACAGATTTATATCAGCATCATAAGAGGGCTCCTTTTTGTATGTTTGTTTCTCAACAGAGTAATCCTCTTCATGATTTGAGTTTGAATTTGGCATTTCAAACTCATTTCTGGACCACAGGAAATCTTCAATCTATTTTTCACCTTCAAAAAATTTATATTATTAGGGACTGCTAGTCTGTATTTGACTTGTATTGTGTATTGTTTATTATGATAAGGTTTTTGATAAGCACTGGCTGCAAATGCTAGTCTATTGGCAAGGATATTTTGATTTCTTGGGATGGAGGCAAGATCATATTATTTGAATGTTTTTAGGAGGTCGAGGGCATCGTTCCTATATGCTCTTAATCTAGGATGTTTAGTTGAATATTCTCCCTTAATCTGCCTAATGACTAGCTCAGAATCCCCATGGACAGAGATCCTTTCGGCTCCTAATTTTTTTTAGTAATTGTAGCCCAAGGAGGAGTGCTTCATACTCTAGTATGTTATTGGTGCATTTAAAGTTCAATTTGTATGAGTGACCCTCTGCGTGGTTGTTCTCAGTGTTTTGTACCCAAACACCTACTCCAAACCCAGTTTTTACGCAAGAACCATCAAAGCTCATACTCCATAGAGGTTCAGTTTTAGACTTGTAATAGCCATTATGTTCATTTTCTACATGGTTTGACTGTTCTTCTCTTTCTACCTCTTCTTATACCACTAATTTTTCATCAACTGATATTTGTTCATTAATGTTTTCATCGTTGTAGAGGATAAATGAATCAAGGTCTGTGTGGACAGAATAGAGAGGGGAGTTATCAGGATTTTTTTCACTGCTGACCATGTATTCCATATGAGTTTCCTTATATAGTCTTCTTGGTTGACTAAAGACATGTATGGTAGCATAGGTCATGCCCATTTGGAGGGTGCCTTGGAGTTTAGCTCCCCATGAGCGTGAAAGGAGCATGCCATATTTAGGGGGAATGTCAGCCACTACAATATCCATGACTAGGCCCTTGGTTGATATTTGCATTAGAGTAACACAAAGATATTTGATTAGGCGTAGAAATTTTACTCTATTGGAGTCAAAAGAGTACAAGTATTTGTATGGTCTGGTTATCTCAAGGCCCAGTCTTTCCAGAAATACCTTTGGCTTGAGGTTATGAAAAACCCCTGAATCTAACATGGCATTGTGGAGTATTTTATTATGAATATTCAAATTGAAATAAAATGGAGGTACACCTCCCTCTTGGAATTTACCTTCTACCTCAGGTCCAAACAAAAACTCTGGTTTGTCATCATTTAAATTCACAGAATCAACATTTTCTCCTATGTTTAAAGCTTTCAAAACTTGGGATCTATATACATCTTGGCCAACTAATTCAGTAAGAGGGATGGAGATTTTTATCTTGGAAATTTAATTCTCAATACTGAAGGGTGTCTGTGTTTTTGGCAGGTTCAAATCAGTTTTATTAGACACTGTTTTTGCAGCAATTTCAGGTTGCTGATTTGTTTTAGAGATATCAGTTGAATCAGTTTTATTAGGGCTACTAGTTGATGTACTAGTGCTACTTTCTGGACTATTTTTGTTTTTATTTTTATCAGAACTTTTAACCACTATGTTTGTAGTTTATACTATCTTTTTAAGATCAGATTCAGGGGTTTTCCTAGCAGAAATTTCAGGGTTCTTTCTCTTGGGAGTGTCTTGGGTTTTCTTGATTCTGAGGTCATACTACCTATGCACTTCCATGATGGAATTTTTGAATCCTTATTTATAATATTCAGATTCTAGGCATTCTTCTTCAAATTGTGTTGGGAAAAACATGCTTTGTTCTTCCTTAGTGAGGAAAACAATATCCTCATTATTAACTCCCATTAGATTGATTTGACTTTGTTCTGGTTCTACAGTCACCCCCTCGTCCTCATCAACATATTTTTCCTGGAAAGGAGGTTTGATTTATTGGTCTGGTCCTCTCTGTCTTATTTGAGTGGGATTTCTCTTAAAGTTTTGGTTTTGGTTTTGGTTTCTATTATGAGGAGTTGTTTGAATTTATTTTGGGGTAAGCTATCTCATTCATGTTTATTCTCTCCATCACCCTTTCCATAGTTCTAACAAGGTTATCAATCTTGGTATCAGATACGGAGGCTACAACCTCTTCCCTATATGTGACTCTTTTTTCATTTTTCATTCTAGACCTTTTGGCAACTAGATTTTCCTCCACACTTACTTCACCCCTCTGCATATCTTCTAATGTAAGAGGGTCTCTTTCTCTTAGTTGGTAAGCCATCTCTGGATCAAAACCATCTGGAAATTTCATGAGGGCTAGACCTTGTGGAGGTTTCATGTGGGTAGGGAGGGCATTATATACACTATTGAACCTAGTGCAGTAATCTTGGACACTCTCTCCAACGTTTCTTTTGATGTTTTCATACTCTGATAAGATTTGGAGAGGGTTTTTCTTGACCTCCCATTTGTTTAAGAATAGTCAATGAAAAACAGGGAGGTCATGGACACTATTAGGGGTTAGGCCTTTAAACCATTTTCTTGCTTCTCCCCCCAAGCTTTGAGAAAACATTCTCATCTTGATAGTCCCATCATTTATCTCTTGTCGATCACAATAATGCTCCATTATATCCACATGTTGTTGAGCAGTTGTAGGACTACTCTCATCAAATAAGGGGATTTTGGAATGATAATCCTGTGTTAGAGGCAATAAAGGCAATGGTAGGACTAATGGGGCATACTAGGTCGCCATGGTTGGTAGTTGGGGAAACAAAGGAGGGTTAACAAGTGGAGGTGGAGGGTTAAATGGAGGAAGGTGAATAGGGGGTGTATGAATGGGGGTTGAAGTTAGTATAACATGGTTTTGCTGTAAGATGGATGGGTCTAAAACTATTTGTGTTTTCCAACTTTGGGATCTAGTCCTGGACAAGCTTTGTTCCACGGGTGAGCCAGATAGGATATCTTGTATGTCTTTAGGGTTTTCAGGTATTGAACTTGCCTTGTGAATAGGTTTGCTAACAGTTGGATTTTTAGATCTAGGAGATTTCCTTAGGATGTGCTCTGGATTGTCAACTATTGCAGGAGGGTTTGGGTCAGGATGGGATCGGGTATAGATTATTATAGAAGCCAAAATTTGGACCCAAGGTTCAAAAAGGTTGAGAGTTTTATAACAGTTTGAAAACAAAACAATCTATAAAAGAAAATACTTAATTCACAAAGTATTTTAACTGGGTTCTATTTGAGTTTTGATAATAGCAGGGTTTCTCAATAATTTCCTAGTGGAGTCAGCAGGCCTAATGAAAACCAGTGGTGTTACCAGGTGGATGATTTTAACTGTCTTGAGGCTGGCTATTGTCCACCATCAGCAACCAGATACGAGTCTTGGCTAACACTTGATTCATCTAAATTTGAATGGGGTTTTCTGAGTTCTTGAGGAAATTCTAAGTTTTTAAATAACTCATTATGTTCCCCAGTATGGTCGCCACTATGTTAGAGCCTTGTAATTTTCAAGATTGGCAAGAACAAGTAGTAGGGAACCATATAAAACCACTTTGGAGTCCAAGGACCTAGCCTTCCTGGGCTCAGAGAGGGCTCTCTCTATGTTTATGATTATTTGATTTATCTTTATGCTTTTTTCTGATTTTAGGCTAGTTATGAAGTTCAAGATTGTTTTTTGTTTGTTTGATTGATTGATTTATTAATTAATTGATTGTAGGTTGAACCGATGGATTGTGGGAAGCATTAATCCATTGGGCTATGGAGTCATAAAAGGTTTTAATTGTACATCAACTCTACAAGGGATTTCATAGGGAAAGCTAACTATATCAAGTGGATCATTTTGGTTTAGTTGAAATATGAAATGACAACAAGTTGTGAATTCAGTAAAAATAAAGGGCAATTAAGAATCCTTTAACTATACTTCAACAAGAAAAGCCTTTAAGATAACTATTTAAGAGAAACTAAAGAGAAGGACACCCCTGAATTCTTTAGCCAAAACTCCACTAAGAAAACCTTTAAGACAACAATCCAGCAATCCTAAAGAGTAGGACACCGAATTATTTAATTAGACCTCAGGAGAAGAAAAACATAAAGATTATGGAAACATACATGCTTAAGGTGCCCAAACAACATATCTCAATCTAAAATTTCCGTGCTATTATTAGAGAAATTGATGTACAATATGGAAAAAGGAGAAAAATGACACAAAGAGGGATAACATCACCATTTGGCATTAACATGCTCAGAATCCCCATGAACGTGTTTTTATTATCGATTTCCAAAACAATCACAATGCTCCAAAGGAATGATTCCCCGCAACTCGTAGTCCGATTAACCGCCTAGCAATCATCCAACTAACCAACCAACCAAACACAAAAAATGAACAATACATGTAGTATTTATTTGCAAATGAGGAGGTCACCATAAGCTAGGGTGACAGTTTTGTATTTATTACAGAGTAAATGTAATCTTGACCTTTGAGACCATGCAAGGCCCGATGCCAAAATATCACTGACTAACTCACTATAGTAATAACTTTCTAATTTACTGTTGAGCTAACTTTAGGATATTTTTGGCTATTTGGCTTTAATATTAACTTTTACAATAAATATTGAGTCTCTTAAAATATCTCTGACTACTTTACTGAATCGTAGTCAGCTTTATTTAGGTGAAATGAGGCCGTAGGTGGAAAAATGTGATTTAAAGAATTGGGTGTTGAGTGCCTTACCATTTTCCTGGCTTTCGTTGATTTATCCTGACGTCTTTAAACCTTGATTTTAGCTTTTCTTTATCCTTGATTTCTTCTCTTTGATTCCTTTAATTTGTTTTTATCTCTCGATCTCTCTTTGACTTCCTTGAGTTACTGCCTTGAGTTACCGTAATCTCTCCCTTAAATAATCTTTATCCATGTTTTAGGGTTTGATTCTCGTCTTCTAACTTCGTCTTCTAACCATGTCTTTCATCTTCAATCTTTGATTAATTCTTTAATCCCTTGTACTCATATCTCGCTTTTTTCCGTAACTTTGTTTTCATTTGCCTTAATCTTTGCGCGACCACCGTAAAACTCTTTCATTTTCTTGCTCTTGTCCATTGAAGAATCTCCTATTGCCTTTGGTAAAATTATTGATGTGTTAGCCACCTATAATATTTTTCTATACCAAAAGGTGGCTAAGATTTTTTTTGAGCCTCCAAGGAACAAATTTTATCACTAAAAATTGTTGGCTCTTGAAGTCTCTTTAAGGCTTCATGCCTCTGTCCCAAATCCTCATTTGCTGTCCCATTTTATACTCAGAAAATTCTGTTGATTTTGTATAACAAACTGCTGAAGAAACCATCATTTTCTTCCCCTTTTCCTCCATATTATTCCTCTACTTTTCATAAGTTTCTCCATCCATCTGTAAAAATCTTCCTGACATGGTTTAAAACTTCTTTTTGAGCTGTGTCGAAACCCCCAAATCCATTTAAAACCTTGAATTTTTTCATAAAGAACAAAGTTTTATTGCTATGGACCTAAGCCCCTCGGGCTAAGTCCTAAACCACTTCCCCCCACATGCCCATGCGTCGAAACCAAATGCCAAAGTTTGTCGGCGCTAATTGCATCGGAAAGATTCAAGTGTGCATGTTTGTGAGCCATTTCAAAATGCCGATTGCGATCAGCCCCTTTGTCATAAACCGCGGATCATATTGTTATTTCGTTTAACCCATAGGCCCGCAATCGGGCGCTAAACCATTGAAAAATCCCTCTCTGATCAATTTTTTCCTTTGTAAACCCAAAAACCCACTTTCTGAAGTTTTAAGTTAAAAACTTAAGGACACGTGATAAATGAAAATGGGTTGATCAAAAAGACCAATCGCGCAATCGCGATCGGAGAAATTACAAATGGGTTGATTGAAAGACCGGGCCCGAATATTCAGCTTTGTAAAGTCTATTTACCTCTTTTTCGATTGATGGCAGCAATTTAGGATTGATTCTCCTCAGCTTCTGGCGGAATGGATTTTGATCAGGCTTGATTGGGATAGTGTGCTGGATGATGTTTTTATCATACACTTTAAATCTAAATAATCCCAAGCGAATACATCAGAAAACTCACTCAAAATAGCTATTTATTTACCTTTCAACTCATGGGATAAAGACCTCGATAACTTAATCATTTTGGGGTTATCAGCTGTACCAATGTTTACATCTTCAAAACTTGCTTCCGTGGGGACCATTGTCAGCTTTTTAGTGACATCATCGTGATCAAATAATTGTTCTAAAGGTACAAGACCTCATGGAATGTTATTTTCCTTTAGCTGCAACACCTCAACTTCAGTATATTCAATTACCTTATCATCTTCATTATACACATCATCAATATGGGAATTAGAAAACTCCTCCTCCATTTGTAGAAAGTTGTTTGCCTGCTTATCATCCCAAAATACTTGCCAGTATCTCATATTTTCAGGCACAGCAGGGCGATGCTTTACATTAATTTCAAAATTTTTAGTAGCATGAATAGGAATATTAAAGTTGATGGCTGCTGTGGCAAGAGCATCAACCATAAAATTATAAATTCTAAGAATCATAGACAATGTTTATTCTGGAAAAGTATTAAGAATATCAAGAACAACATTACGATAAGCTCTCATCCTGGGATGTTTGGCCTGGTACTCCCCTTTTACCTGTTTAATCACCAACTTGGAGTCTCCATATACTGTAATTCTCTTTGCACCTAGAATTTTCAAAATTTAGAGACTGGTGATTAAGGCCTCATATTCTACCTCATTGTACGAACAATCAAAAACTAGTTTATAAGAACACAATCTTACATTCCGTGGGGCTTTAGATGATTGATGTATAGGGCTACGGATCCAGATTCTAATACCAACTCCATATTTTCCCAAAGCACTATCGAAATCCATGGCCAAAGACCCTCCTCATCATCAGGAAGATGAAATTCTATGGACTGACCTGTTTCTTCTTTTTAACCCGCTATCTCAACATTTTATTTTCCTTTCTCTGACTCTACTGACCTTTGCTCTGAAGTGCTTGGCTGCAAGCCATCAAAAATTTGATTTCTTTGTTCTGCATTCCAGACTGCTTGGAAACTATTTGACAATTCTGAAATTTCTTCACCTTCTACAATTTGACTCTCTAAATCATCAATACTATGATGATTATACAAAATGAAAGACTCTAAATCAATATTTATAGAGTGAATGGAGTGATTTTTGGGTTTTTATTTTCTAGTGATCATGTATTTCATTTTAACCTCCTAGTATAACTTCCTAAGTTGACCAAATACCAGAATTGTAGCATATGAAAAATCAATTTGTAGAGTACCCCTAAATTTGGCTCCCCAAGACCATGAAAGAAACATGCCATACCTTGGATGTATGTCAGCAAATACAACATCCATCAACACATTTTTGGCAGGAATCTGATCAAGAGAGACCACCAAGTCCTTGATAAGACCAAGGCATCTGAATCTACCCGAATCAAAAGAATAGAGGTCATGATAGGGTCAGGTTATGTCCAAACCTAACTTATCCATGATGGCCTTCGAAATTAAATTGTGTGAGGACCCAAAATCTAACATAGCATTATGGAGGATATAATCATGAATCCTCAAACTGAGATAAAAGGGAGGGACTTCACTATCTTCAAGATTTCCATCTACGGCTGGGCCAAATAGAAGTTCAGGATGGTCATCATTGACATTGACCATGTCAGACATTTGATCTCCTTTCAAAATATTGAAAACATGGAGTTTATATTTATCATTATTTACAAGCTCAGTGAGGGGAATAGAAACTTTTAACTTAGAAATTTCACTCTCTAAGCTAAACAAGCTAGATTGTTTCTCTACCTCTTTGGCAATGGTATCCCACTTTTCAGGATGCTCTTTTGATAAATATTCCTTTCTTTGTCCTTCCTTGTCTCTCTTTGATGTAGTTGTAGATGGTTCACTGTTCTTTCTCTGATTTGTGGCAGCAGGTTCTTTCTCCTTATTTGGAATAGCTTGGGAAGTTAGTTTGGACTGAGTATATTTTTGCAGAGCTGGCCTCTTTTGATTAGAATTAATAGTCACATCTTGGTTTCTCAAACTATATTGTCTCTACGCTGAGATGAGAGAATTTAGGTACTCCTTTTGATAGTCTTTAGATTGGACTGCCAACCCATCATAATTTGCAAGTATATATTCTTGGTCAATTGACACATATGTTTCCTCGATGTACCCATCATCCTCTGTAAGGAAGATAGGTCCATGATATTTTTCAAAGAAATGATTTTATTAAACAATTTCATCTTCATCTTCAGGTCCTTGGGCATATTTTTTCCATAATGGAGTACGGTCTTATTGTTGTGCTTGCTGATCCGGAGCTCTTTGCTCTCTCTGCTTAATTATGAATCGAGTTTGTTGCTGCTATCCTCAAAAATTGAGATTCTGGACTTGATAATCTGATTTTCATTCATAAACGGACATCCTATCTACCTATTTTCTACAGTTCTAATCAAACTATCCAAATTTTCTTCAGATGAGGTTGATGGCTCTTCCTTAATTGTAACTCTCTTTTCAACTTTACTTTTGATTTCCTGATCAACAGATTGGATTCACCACTAATAGAATTTCTCTGTATTTCCTCCAATGAGGTGGGATTTCTTTCTCTAAGCTGATATGCCATATCAGGGTCAAAGGCATCCAGATAGTGAAGCAAGGCCAAATCAGGTGGAGGTTTGATATTGGAAGGAATGGAATTGTACACCTTATTGAAACAAGTAGTTAATAGTCATGAAATGATTCATTAGGCTGCCTTCTCAATGAGTTATATTCAGCCAATATATGACAAGGATTTTATTTTCCTCCCACTTAACAAGGAAAATATCTGTTAACTGCTGTGAATCTGGCATTGAACGAGGTCCCAAAGCTCGGAATCACTTTTTCACTTCTCTTGAGAAACTCTGAGCAATTATTCTCATTTTCACATCATCATTATCTACCTCTTCTAACTCTATGAAATATGTGATTTTTTCAATATGTTGTCTCTCTGTAATATTGGTGGTTCCATCAAAAAAAGGTAGCCTTTGTCCATAGTTCTGAGGTAAATCAATGAGTTGTCCTGACAAAGCTAAAGGAGCAAATATGTTTGTAGTTGTTCTAGCAAGCAAGCTTGTAGTTACAACATGAAGTGCTGGTATGAGTGGTGGTTTTGTAAGAGGAAGTGTGGATGATGAATAATCAACAGAATAAGGGGATGTAGTAGTAGTGTGAGTAGATGAAGCTGAAAAAGGGTCAACAGACAAGAGCTCCTGCTGATATTGTATATATGCCTTCTCAGAGGTATATTGAAGATGGTTTGAGAGTTTTTGAAGTTTTTCAAATTGAATCCAAACCTTTCTATCAAAATATACTTCTGAATTTACTTTTGAATTTGATTCTATGGATGAGAAACATGTTTCAAAATTTGAAGGATTGAATACAATTTTAGACAGAGATGTTTCAGATTTGAATTTAAACAAAGAAAACTCAAACTTAAGATCAGATGGAATATCTTCAAGTGAAACCAATTCTGAAGGAAAATATTTAGACCTTACCAAGGTAGATGAACTTGACTGAAACTCATAATGCTAAAGTCTCTGCTTTCTTATTAGTCTTTATGGATCTTCAACATGAGATACTGGATTTGGATCGAGATTTGATCGTGTATAACTTTTAGGAGCCAGTGTTGTCTCGTTTTTGCACTTTGGCTCTTAGCAACTTGTATAAGCCTTATTGAAAACTAGGTCCTGTTGCCCACAAGCCTATAATTCAAGGAAAATACACCCAAGGAAGATCTGTCACTTCGCTCCTTGGCAACGACGCCAGAAATGTTAGCCTCCACAATGCCCCAAGGCTGAAAGGATATCGATGGAGGTAACCTCAAACCAAGCTTTTAGTTTGGTAGCTAGCCCTACCAAACCAGAGAGGGCTCTCTCTCTATGAAAAACACAACCAAGTATTTGAATGGTAAAATAATGGATTTTAGGATAGATATTTCAACTCTAGGGTTTGAAATATTTTAGGGTTTTTTGCTGGATCAGGAGTGAAAATGAGGGAACTAGGTCAAAAGATCAAAGGTTTCAGCTGCAAGAAATATAGAGGAGCAAGGTAGGTATGCTTTTGTGATAGCTCAAGGGTTGGTCAGTGTAGTGTAGGGTTTAATGATAAAGAAGATAAAAATGAGCATGTATAGCATGAATTCATTTTTCAAGAAGACAAATACACAAAAATGAGATTCCTAACAAAACATAGCTTAATTAAAGGAATTGTGGATAAAACCTCTTAGGAAAATCGCTGAAGAGAGAAGATATGGTAAGGAGACTAAATTATCATTCATATAAATCTATAACAGAGAGAAAACATTATCACAAACTCACAACACAAGAATTCCTGAATAATAGCTCCAACTTTCCTTTGATTTCCTGTAAAAAGTGATGAAGTAAAAGCTACAAGAATTTCACCCTCTGACGTACAACCCTTAGATTGACTGAAAACCACATAAATATAGGAAAAAAAAACTTCCCCTCTTCTCAGGGGTCGAATCCCTCAGTGTAGGAACAACTAAAATTATTTTCTCAACAAAACCCTAATGACTGGGGAGGTTAAAACAAATCCTCCATATTGACTTTGACTCACCTCCTCCTCATCAATGAGGTCCAAAATTACATCAAAATGACTATAACAAGCTCATTTACCCTCTATTACATCAATTCAACATGAAAGTAAATAAATTACATCATCAAACTAAGATTTACTGAATAAAACCTCCAAAATTTCACTAACAGGCAAAAGCGCAGCGCCTCTCTGCAAAAGTGCAACGCCTCTAGACAAAGGCACAAAACCAAACTTGTAAGGGACTTTTGAAGGACTTCCAATGCTCCAAACCCAGCTCTGAAAGATCTAATGGAAATATGAGGATGTATAGTTGTCATTAGACATGTCAAGAAATAAAATTGGACACTCCATGACAGATAAAAACACATTCTCCCACAGCTACTCCCAAAAGCACAACGCCTAGTCCAAAACACTGGTAGAAAGTGAAATTTTTGCATGTTTTTTGGAATTTTCTCTCAACCAGTCTATTGCCAAGACACCAAAACTGCTAAGCTGTCATGTATAAGTGATTATCTATCCAACAAGGTAATTTTTTTGGGAATTGGAGGTCTGAGGAAAAAGCACAACGCGATGAAACTAATTTTTCCAAGTAGGCCAAAAGTCACAAAAATGCAAAATTTCATAAAATTTCTTCAAAAATTGCCCAAAATTGCTCTATGAAGCCATGTGATGTGTGTAAAGCTATGAGGGAGGCTTCAACCAACAAATCAAGCTTATTCTTCTCTTTTTTCCCCATTAGGGTTTGCTTAAGCTTCTTCTTCAAATGCTTAATTCTGATTTGGGAGACTTGGTTCCTTGTATAAGAATGCATGGCCATGTGTCTTTGTATGTTATTGTTCCTGTTTTCCCTCTTTAGAAGCTTTTCAAAGTGGAAATTTACCCTATCCAACCAACCTACTTTGTCTTTCTCAATTTCTGCCAAAATGAGTTCATCATCGGTCATTTGACCTCTTGGTGGAGTTGTTTCTTTTTTCTGCTCAAGTGCCCTCTTGATACCTCTTGTTCTTGTTCTCCTTGATTTAACCTGTTCTTCTTGATCCTCCAAATCATCAACCTCAAAAACTGCCTTACCTTTGGCATCATCATTGCTCAAATCTGCTTTGGGCTTGTTTAAGAGAAATTGATTTACTTTTAGCTGCATGTTCTCATGTTGCAAGAATGAAACCAAGAAATTTTCCTTTGAAAAAATATCTTTGAGCTCTCTAATCTCAGCCTCCTTATCCATGATGACCTACTATGGTGTTTTTTCCTTTTCATGCTTGAAGTGAACACAGTTCCTTCTCAGGTTAAATACTCCAGAAGATTTGGAATACAAAGATATCCATGAGGATACAAATATTATATCAGATAGTATGAATGAATTGATTGATTGTTACAAATGAGGCTTGCTTATATACCTACACAGGTGCCTCTTCACAAAAGGTCATGTATCATCAGACATGGCCTTTCAACCTAATTACTAAGTAACTAATTAATTATTATTTATATTATTTTATTCATTACATTTCCTTCCTCCTAAAAAAGATTTGTCCTCAAAGCTTGTTTGATGAAAGGCCTTGAATTATTTTTCGGCTTCGAATCTCTTCTTATCTCAGGATAATCATCTTTGTTGATACGATTCGATACATTCCTCTAAGTGACAAACAAAAATTTTGCAATGAGAATGGATCACACCATCGTAAATCAATTTTCTGTGGAATCTTGTAGCGACTTGAAACTTGTGATGAATTATCACATGAGTGGTTTGTGTTGACATTAGTTTTTTTTTAAAACATCAGCTTGTTGTTTCTGTTCTGAATACATAGCTTGGTCGAGTTGTCTGTTCCCATGATTTGGATGTCGATAGGGAACCTTTTTGGTTTGACTTCCTTGATTTTTTTTTCTTCTGGTGAGGATGTTATTGAGTTGGTTACAGAACCTTCACTTAGAACGTTCCTCGTTTGAATTGCAACATCTAAGTTTGTATTTTCTAAAAATTTCTTATCTTCTTCTTGAGTTATGAAATTCACTACATTAGTAACAGTTTCTTTCTCTTCAACTTGGACTTCTACATTTGATGCTTTATTTTCGACAAGTTGTTGTACCTTGTTTTCTAATGACTTCTTGTCCTTTTTCAGATTTTTAATTTGCGTTAGTAATTATTTGTTCAGGTCCTTGAGGCGAACAACTTCATTCTTGTTAGTTGTGATTTTGTCAATTTCCTTTTGCATATTTTCGATCGCCTTTTTAATTTCTTGAAGAATTACTTATGAAATTTCTTGTATGTCTTCAGGTATCATTGAATTTGGCTTCAAGTTAACGTCCTGCAGCATTATTTTCTTATTTTTGTAGGAGAATGTCAAAAAATTCTTCTTCGTATTAAGGATGAACGAACCTAGTGATTCTATCTAGAGCGAACCCAGAACTATATAAATATCGTTGCAAAATAAGATTTTAATGATGAATTGCGAGACAAAGGAATACTCCCCAATACTTAGGTGTAAATTCCCTATGTCGTATTGTTTGTCATTTTCATTAAATGAATTTGTTTCAGTTATATTTGATTCAGGTATCATTAATTGGTTAGCACATTCAGTGCTAACATAATTATTATTTTGAGTAAGATCGATAGATATGAGAACCTCCTTTCCCGCAAGTGACCCTTTGATTTTAATTAGCACATAGACACACATACTATAATTTTTAGGAAATATTCCCTCTTTAATTTCCGATTTGGATTCGATTTCCTTTTCATCAATGATTGATTCCATTTTTGTTTTGTCGAGATGGCTTTAGGTATTATGTAATCGCTTTCGTTTTTTTTTTCTCTTTGTTTTTTAATTTTAAATTAAATTTTATAATTACAAATTATATAAAATATATAATTATAAATTATATATAAAATATAGTTATAAATTATATAAAACTTATATACTTTAAACCTTGGTTATAATTTATGTAATTCGACCCAGCCAGTTTAACTTGGGTTATATATATCGACCGAGTTGTCCCGTATGATGGTCACAAGGTATCGATTGACCACCACCATATAACGTTGACTGTTCCGAGGGAAAGTGTAAACCGGAAGCCTTCACCCGATATCAAATTGACACTATAATTTTTTCGGTTGACCCAGAGTGATGAAAAACGATGACTGAGTCTTCTGATCGTGAACAATCAGAATTGGTCAGACGGGTGTCGTGGTTGGAGGAAGAATCTGTGTAGATTCTTCAGTTAGAGGCAGTCGAATGGGGTCGTAAGAGTCTGATGTCACACGTACGCAGTAGCGAGAATGGTGTTGTTAGCCATCCATAATTTTGACATATTCAAATATGGCTAAAATAGGTCTTTAGCCTTCAAGAAACAAATTTGAAGCAAATCTGTGAGTTCTTAAAGTCTACTGGGTTCAATATCCTTCATAAGATCCATCTCATTGTTTTGTTCACCCAAAATATTTCAAATAAACCCTGCTGATTCAAAAGGAAAACTGCCTTCAAAGCCATATTTCGCACCATTTCTCCATTTCGAAATGTTCCCCTTCACATTACCCTTTCCTCATTTTACCCTTTACTTCCTCAAAATCCCCTTTTAAACCTTGAAAATCCCCCTTATTTGGTTTAAAAACACCCTTTTCACCCTACCGGAACCTCAAAAAAGGCTTAAAAAACCCTTCTTTGGGCCTAATCAGCCTCATTTTGAAAATAAGGCCTTAAGCGCTTTTTGCCTAAGCCCTCAGCTCCTTTTCACCATAAGACTAAGGCCCGAGACCGTCGGATAAAGGTCTTAAGCCTCCATCGCCATCGCACTTCGACGTTTTCAAAATTCTTCGTTCCATTTCCTTTTCTCCGCCGATATGCGAAAATGCCGATGCGCTTTCCAGCTTTAAATCCCACCGTCGATCTCGCTTCCGATCTGACGGTCCTCGATCCATCGACGATCCCGTTTCCTTTGTCCCCAGACCCTTTACTCCGTTGATGGTCAATCTTCCGATGAGATCGCAGTTGTCCATTCCACAAGATCCAACGGCTTTCGGTGCATCGCGATTTCTCTCGATGATCTCCCCTTCTGATGGAATCCCCTGCCGATAAGATCCCGACCATTGTTCTCTCTCAGATCCGACGGTCTGTGCTTCCCTCCATCACATCGGTACATCACAAATCCAAAATCCCGCCTGCCTGGACCGCCGATATGCGAAGCTCCGATCACATCTCCATCGTCGATCTCGATCCTGATCGGACGACCCTCCATCCATCACACTTCGTTTTCCCATCGGCCATCGCAAATTCCAAATTCCTTTGTTCCCGAACCCTCTTCTCCTCTGATCGCCGATCCAACGAAGTCAATCCTGACCGTCCATCTCCCCGATCTGACGGCTCCTATTGATCCTTGTAGTTTAACTCCACCAGACCAATTTTCACCCTGCTCATTGAACTTTTTGCTCCGCGACAAAATTGCTAACACACCCGCTGGGCCCCACCTTTCTTCCTCCCATGAATCTTTTTTTCCCTTCGCGTTTGTTTTTAACCGTCGATCTAATATATTTTCCCTAGGATGACCACCATTTCACTTCACGTTCATTCTAAAAACCATTTGATTGTGCCATTTCCACACAAAATGGGCGGTTTTTAGGAGCATACGTGTCAGCCATTAATGTGTATCGCGTTCCCCCTGCTCATTACCACTTACCACCCGAGCCCTATGCGAAAAAAATCTCCAGTTTTCCAATACCACCAATCCTTCTTCGCGCCATAATCTGTGTTTAAACCCTGTTTATGCCTATCCGCCATGGTTTTTCACCTCCGCTGCATATACTTCCTCCACAAACGCTCTTCTACCCCTCGTCGAGCCTCTAAATGCAATTTTAGCCACCAACGCAGGTTTTTATTAATATATTTGTTTATGTTGTAGGTTTAATGGCGGCCTAAGTCAAACAGGCCCTCCCACAGCCATCTAAGTGGCATAACACCTCAGGATAACACCTCAGGATGATGATCCTTGAGGCAAGATAAAGAAAAAAGGGAAGATTCAGGATTTGATTTCATTGTTTGGTCAATGTCTCATGAGCATTGATCGATTATGAAACCCTCTAGCGCGGAAGCCCAACCACCTGTACAATGCAACAAATAGTGAAGATCAGAAAGGAGATTAAAGATAAAGGATTTAAGCAATAAGTTGAAGATTAAGAACCTTAATCCACAGTTTCAAAGAATAAAACAGTAAGACAGAATATCAAAGACAAATCAGAGTTAAAGGCCTATAGACACCATTTATTGATTAACTCAAGAAGAATTAGGCCAAAATAGCCTCAAAAACATCAACACAGGAGCAGTTAATTCATCAAAAGATCTAGTAGCCACCTATAGCCTACCTTATGTTTCAAAGGGAAAATTGGAAGTTATTACACAGATAGAAGATATTTTAAGCTGTTAGGAAGTTATTGTAAAAGACAGAGATAGGTTGCAAAGTCAAACTTTTCACCTATCTTTCCTTATAAGTAAAGACAGAGTTATTAAAAAGAGAGAAGTAGTGCAACTCATTCCTACCTTATGCCCTGCGTGGTTTTCAAGGCTAGGAATGAATTTATTCTGTAATTAATAACGTTTTGAACCCCAAAAAGAGTTCCACCTCCTCATTCTTCTATAAATACTCTATGAGGAGCTCTTTGTTAGGGGTTGGTTGCTGGCATTCAAACTCTTTGAAGTTGTACATAGTCTGGCTGAAGATTAAGAAGAAATTGAAGTATTGGAAGATTGATGATGTTTTGACATGTTTTGTTAATGAGAAGGCTCTATCATTGGATCCCTGAGCATGGATGTTGGTGATGTATTCTAATCTGTTAATGTTTTTCCTGTTTTCCATTCTGTCTCATCATTGTTTTGCTTGTAGTAGAGTAAAAAGCTTAGGCTAAGAAATGTCTCTTAGAAGCACCTTAGGCCTGTTTACTCTTCATTGCCTTTATTTTTTCATCTGCTAAAGGTTTTATTGAGTAGTTTGATTTCTTTTCAACCCTCAAGCTTGTTTATTTCAGAAATAGTTTAAACAGTTGGTCTCAGGAATGATTTATGGTTTTCCCTGCTTACTTGCTGCCACTTGAAAACTGTTTTTGAAGTCTCCCTTTAAAGTACCATTGTTTACAGTTTTCCAGAGAGGTCTGTTTTGATCATACCCTCTGTTCTTGCTGAGATAATTATTTTGAAGGTCTTTATAATGGCAGTCCTAGATTTCTAGGAGTTCCCTCTTCTATGAATGTAGTTATTTGTGAATCTTATATGTTTTCTAACTTCCCTGAAGGTGAAATATTTGGATGAAATAGAGCGTTCCTCGAATCCTAGATTTCATTTGAAAATTTTGTCTTGAAATTGTTATTTGCTGAAGTGTGGTTTGTAGAATTTATGGTTAGCCCTATCTATTGAATGCCTCTTCATTTTCAGATAATGTTTTAAGTCCCTTTGTTGAGGAATACATATAATTAAGGATTCTTAATTTCCCTTAGTTCTACTTCTCCTTCTAAATCCTTAATGTCCATTTCATTTCATCCACCAAACCCAAGATCCACTCGCCAAGTTAGATTTTCCCTTTGATATCCCGTTTCCATTGATTGAGCTTGTTATAGCTTCTTCTTGACTCCATTGCCCAATGGCTCTGATATTTCCCTTTTCTATCTATGTTTCCTAGATCATTCATGTCCAACCAATCAAACCCAAACAAACAAACTTGCACTTAATAACTAGCCTAAAATCAACCTCTTAAAAGCATCAAGATATATCCTTACAATCATATTGAGAGATCCCTCTCTGAGACTAGGAGGGCTAGATCCTAGAGCTCTAAAGCTTGGTTTATATGTTTCCTTGTCATTTGGTTTTCCAATCAGCCAAATCATAGGACCATAACATAATGGAGATCACGGTGGGGCTTCTGAGTTCATAGTTTCCTAGCAAGCTCTTATAGACTCATTATTCCTTCAAAAACCATAGAAACTCAGAAAACCCCAAAAACATTTCAGATTGGTTTTTATAATAAACATTGGTGGTGGAATATAGAATATTTTATCTCCAAAAGAGCTAAAAATTTCCACCTGGCGACTCCACTGGCCTCCAGTAGGCCTATTACTTCACTAGTCCTTGTAGACTCCCTTGGGAATGCACTTAGCAAACCCAATCATACTGTTGGTGGACAAAAAAATTCAAATCTTCTACCTGGCGACTCCGCAACTCACAAAAGACCAAATGAATCCATTGGTAGAAGACTCTAGACTGGTTGAAAAGATTCAGTGACCCTTTCTGATTTACAAACATGGATCCAAGGAGAAAAAGGAGATATGCTCCAATGAACAAAGATCATATCCCTGGATTCCCACACAAAATGCCTCAAATAGATTAGCTGAAAAAATTGGCTATTTTTCAAGATGAAAAGTTTGATGACCCTTTGTTACATCTCATCAAGTTTCATATACATGTATGGAGGTTAAAAGTTGAATGGCATGAGGATTGTCTTATGAAAATTTTCATGGAAACATTAGAAGGTAAGTCAAGAGATTGGTATGAATGGTTAGAACTTAAGAGCTTGTTTTCTTTAAAAGACATGCACCAAGTATTTTATGAAAAATATAAAGAAAACTCTTCATATTTATCATGGACCGCAAATTGTTGTGATCAATATCAGAACATCATTAATACCTGTTAGATATTGATGAGGATTTGGTTAATATGCATCCTGAAGATCTCTTAGCATCCATTCATGAATTTCATACCCAAGACAACTATCACAAGAACCTAGATGAATCAGTTGAGGAAGAAATCAATCAAGGAATAAAAGACATTCCTCAAGATATCCCTACAAGCATAAATAATGATTCATTATCCCTTTTAGCTGAGGCTCAAGAAGACATCCAGCCCCAAATTCAGTCTCCACAAGAGATAGAGAACTGCTGTACTTCTGCTCAAAGAAACACAGAAACATCTCCTCCTTTGACAGAAGAAGAAATTGATCAGATTATCAATAAACAACTAGCCTCTGAAACTTTTTATAAAACAAACACTCTTGCCCATTCACCTAATGAACTTTGTTGTAAAAACTTAGAAATTTCCCTTGTAGATCAGAATAAAGAAAGACCTGTTGATAATCCAGTATGTTTGATTGGTGACATTACTTACATTAATTATTTTCCTAATTTTGATCTGTCTGATGATGATTTTCTCCAAACAGAAGTTGATCTTGCAGGACCATCATTAGTAGATTTATGGGAGGAAGATCAGTTCCACCAACTCCGAGAAAGTAATGAGCCAAAGAAGGCTATTTACGATATTGATGAAGAAAGATTTGAAAATATAGAAGAGGGCGAAGAATATCTTAATCTTTTCTCTTCTTCATTACAATTCATCAGTAACACTTTTCATGTGATTGGGAATCAACAATATTTCAACTCAAAGGTTGAGGAAGGAAACAATGAAGAACTTCTTGGGCAAGTTGAAGATAAGGAGCCTTCCCCTGAAAAGGTGGAGGTAATTAAAAATACCCTTGCTCAAGAATATAATGACCTTTTCACAGAGTTCAGTCCACTAAATCAGAACATACCAGGATTGCAAGAGGACAACACTGCAGTATATGATGAGTCCTCTAATTCAAATGATAATGAAGACGAGGAAGAATTTCTTTCTCAAAAGAATCTTAACCTTGACCTAGTGGAAGAAGAAATAATCCTGGTTGAAACTTACCTGTAAAATACTCCCAACCAGGTATTATTTCAAGACCCCTTTGCTCATTTTTTGAAGACATTTGAAGAGGGAATAAATGTTGTTAAGAGCAATTTGTTGCAAATAGCAAGAAAATTTTCTAGCACTGCTGCTAAGAAAAAGGTGAGATGGGAGTGGCCCTGTTTGTCCAGCATGTTCAAGGAGATAAGCAAAGACCAATCATGGAACCATTTACTTGATTGTCTATATTGGAAAAGGGACTTCATCAGATAAATATGTAAATTTTCCAAATTAGGTTAGGTTATATAAAAATGCAATAGAGCTCAGCCTTTGAGCATTTAGTTAGTTTTTGTTTTTTGCTTTGAAAAAAAAAATTGAAAAATAAAAAAACAATATAAAATGAGAAAAGAGGGTAGATTAAAAGAAGAAAAGTACAACCCCATACTAAAAAGAAAATAAGAATATGAAAGTGTGCAAGATTAAATGCCACTACTAAAAGAAAAACACTGCTATTTAGTCATA